>CABFOQ010053221.1:30623-42940 GCA_900660455.1 Gephyroberyx darwinii
TGTGTGTGTGTGTAAGGTGACCCAGACACACTTTTGTTTTTAGCCTCAGGTTCCAGCACATCCCATTATAGGAGAGACTTGGCAAAGGACCAAGACTTGCCTGTATGCAGAGCAAATCATAATATAGGGTGGTGGGTGTGTGTGTGTGTGTGTGTGTGTGTGTGTGTGTGTGTGTGTGTGTGTGTAAATGAAGACTGCCCGCTACTATGTGCCGCTGGCCAAGCATGTATTCGTAGACATTAGCTGGGAGAACACCTTATATTTACTGCTCACTTCCTCCCCTGTCTGTTTTAGCTATCGGGGCAGAAATTACTTTTTTACTGTTTTACTGTGTTCACCTCCCACGCATCAGCCGTCACACAATCATACACACACACACACACACACACACACACATTTGTACTTTGGGTCTTTGCTTTTGTAATGTACTTTTCATATGGTTACGACTGCAGGATGTGCTTTGATTTTTGGCAGATGAATATAATGATACATTGTGAAACTGTAAAGCTGTTTTGATTAATCTAGGGAGTTCCAGTCGTTCTTCTTCTTCATGAACTGTCAGAGTATGAAGGGGATTGGAGTATCCTCCCTGCTCTTCCTTAGTGAGTAAAACAGTTTCAAAGGAAAATGAATCAGATAAGATTAGATTATTAGGTGAAAGGTAACTTGAATGATACCTGTGGGGGAATCAAAGTCAGATGAATGGGCTTTTTTTTTGGGTCATCTTTGCAGTCTCTCAGCCTCCTTCAGCCAATCAGCGTCCTGGTTTCTCTTCTTGGAGGAGGAAACAAGAGTCACGCTGGCTGCTCTGCTGCAGGTGCTTAACAGACACCATGCCCAAGAGGTGAGAAACACACACACATGCTCACACACTTACTCACACACTCATGACATCTTGTATATTCTGCATCAGTACTGATTTTCTTCTCCTGTGAATCTGTCTGTGATGGACCCTGTTGTTTTAACTAACTGCTACATTGATGCACCAGTTAGAAAACAGGCACTAACTAAATAACTGGATAACTTTCCGCTTTCCTCCCTCTCCAATACTCAGGAATGGTTTTTGGGCAAGCGTCTCCATGACAACGAGGCGTCCATCATCCACCACTATGCCTTCTCTGAAGATCTCAGTTCCTTTGGTTACCCTGACCCTGCAGCAGGCTGGGCACTCAGCAGGCCCCTGCTCCAGAGGTACCGGCAAGTGTGTGAGCATGTGTGTGTGTGTGTTGTGCATAATAGGTCCATCTGAAAGTTTCTGCATGCACATGGTAGCGAAAACGGCACGTTTCTCTCTCGTCAGTGTTTTTCTCTTTTATATGTTTCAGACTTGCTGAACGGATCCAACATGAGCCGATGAAATCCGATTTTACTATTGACTTGACACATGAGGTACTTCGAAACTGCTTTCAGTAGTTTTCTGTGTGGATGTGTGTTATTCTTTCTCCTCCTCTGCCTGATCGTATCACAGCCATTCGACTCATTACTATAATTTACGTATGCTGCTTGAGCATGCATACACAAGAGTGTGTGAATGTGTTTCTAAGCCAAATATTAAACTTTTGTCTTGTGGAAATATTTTTTTATTAAATTACTTTACAAGGTAATTTCAGCTGAGAAAACAAAATCCCCTAGTGTTCAATTTGATTACGAAAGCAAACAGCAGTCTCTGTGTACAGGATGTTGAGATGTTGAGACGTTGAGATGTTGAGATGTGCTTTGTGCAATTACGTTTGTCTAAACAGTGTGTGCAAGAAAGCAGCAGCAGCAGCATGAGACTTGTCTTGTCAGATTCTTGATCAGGATTCATTCTTGAATGCTGGAGCCATAGTCTTACATTACAACTCGCCAGTGAAAATATAATAATCTGCAATATTTTCATATAAATAAATGTCTGTTTTGCTACTCTATCACTGCTTGATATAACAAAATAGTGACTCAACCAATAGCTAGTTCATGAAAGCTTTTATATTTGCTGTTCTAAATACCCAATGTCAGGTAGGTCTTTCCTGGGAAAAATCCTCTGGCACACAGGAAGTAATGCGTTTTATGTTCACTGTGAGCAGCGATAGCCACCATAGGCGAATCCAGGGAAACAACGTCACAGTACTGGACACACTGATTGATTGCCAAGTGATCTCAGGGAAATGCAGAGCAAAAACACCACAGCAATGACTACTTATCACCAAAGTCAAATAAAAATCAAAATAAAAAGACTTTAAGGGTAATATTAAAGACAGATTACGAGAACGAATCCTCCTGCAAGGAACATGTACATTACAATAAATTGTTAATTTTGGTCATTTTGTGATATGGGCAGTAAAAATTTACTTTTTGCCCCTTTAAAGCAGAACATTGTTCATGGAATTAAATCAATTGAATTTCCGATGTCCACAAAAACTTCAGTTATGGCCAACGTTTTCATCCGACAAGCTTGTTGACCGTACACGCATCAGTGGACTTTCCCGGGTCGCTCAGCTCTATAGGAAATTAATAGACTGCTGGTGACTTCTTGTTAAACTGTTTCATCGTTTCCCACAGAAATTGTTTTAACTTTCAAACTATTTCAACCCCCCAAATCAGTTCTAGTACCTGCTGTGGTTTAAAAAGGGCCTTTAATTTGGATATTTATGTGATGATATTAACTAACAGCACTGTAATTTTACCCCATATTTGTGAATTTGGGGTTAGCAATTGACATTTTTCCAAAATCTTTAGATTTTTCAGCCAATATTGGGAACTAATTTTCCAGCAGCAGGGAAAATATATGAAAGTATATTGAAATTCCTGACTACCACACAGGCTTACATCTGTCTGTATGTCTGTCTCTGTCTTTCAGATTGCTCTGTATATTTGGGAGGAAGGAAATGGTCCAAGGCTGATAGCAGTTCCAGAGTTTTGTACACAGCAGAGAGACTACTGTGCTACCACATTTACAACTTACCTGCCCAACTGTGTATGTATTGAAGCGATTATAATTAAAGTGTGTGTGTGTGTGTGTGTATAACAACCATTATCCAACAGCACCTGCCAATACTTGTAGATTTTTTC
The DNA here is from genome assembly GCA_900660455.1 of Gephyroberyx darwinii. NCBI lineage: Eukaryota > Metazoa > Chordata > Actinopteri > Trachichthyiformes > Trachichthyidae > Gephyroberyx > Gephyroberyx darwinii. Next base: position 33,672 of record CABFOQ010053221.1, read on the forward strand.
TGAAACATCAGTTGAATATTCAGTTTTACCAACCTCTAGAGAACTCTAAAATTTCACATCCAACAGGTACATGAAATATTTTGTTGGTAGAAGCAATTATTCATTGGGAATGAATAAACACACCTGTTACCAGAATAGATATGATTGGGTTTTCACTACTGTCTAACTGTTGTTCCTTACCTTTGGGAAATGCTCACAAAAAATGAGGAAGCTGAAGGCAATGGTATAGATAACTCAACTTTAAAACTTCAACAACGAGCGCATCTTCAAGCCCAGTTCCTGAACATCTGTGATTTGTTTTCAGCATTGGCCTCATACATTCTTAGCAGTTACACTTGCAATCACCTGTGAGAGCACTTTTCTCACATTTAAAATGAGGCGGTTAGCATCACACCACTGCACAAAGCTCTTTCAGTGAAAGAGATTGAAGGACTTGTGTCTTTGTGCAGCAGACTGATGATTACTTTATCTTTTTACTAGCTGCAGTTGGTTGGTCACGAAGGAAAACAACCACTTAATTATAAAAGGAGTGACACGCATCTGTTTGAGCTTCTGGATTAGTTTAGATTAGCATGGATGATTCTGTTAATGGCATCATCATGGCCCCGCCCTTGTCTGTCAGCAAATTGGATTTATCTAGCACAAAATGTACCTCTGCTTTGAACACAGACACCATCTATTTTTCAAAGCTGTTAGAGCCACAGGTCCATGATCATTATTGGACCATTATAGGTTTGGAAATGGAATAATGGTGGAACAGTGTGAGAGTCCACAGACCGTTGGAAAACAGGGCACCGTGATGGAGTGAACTCTTCTGCACAGGTCTTTAAAAGGAGAGCAGAGATGCCACCTGGGCCTGTGGATTTCTTTGTACATACATGTCTAAATAGTGACTGAATCATGTGTGGGTCAACAACCAGCCTGAAGCGCGAATCCATAGTTGAGATGGTCTCCAACACATTATTGCATTCCTGAGAGTAGTCTGAGAGTAGTAAATTTCATTGGCTTTTTGCAAATCATCATTAGTGATGAGGCGCTTCCTGTTTTTGTTCATATTGGTCCCTTTGAGATAACATTTCCCGACATTTCACGTATGTTCGCCTGAACAAGAGAAGCCCTCGAGTTCGCCCACAGAGTGAGGGATATCCTGGTGGAGCCAAGACTCTGTCAACACCATCATGCTCGATTCGCGGTACTCAAAACATACCCTGGCTTTGGTGCGGAGTTTCTCCAGTGTCACATGACGTGGAGAACAGGGTTCTTGGAAAGATAGAGAGAAAGCCCAAGGCAAAATCACGCTGGGAGAAAACAGATGGCCGAAGTGGACATCTGTGAGCGCCAATCGGCATAGGAACGGAGGAAGAGGAGAAATGAGCATTCAATGAAACACAACTTGAAAAATCGTCAAAAACTGTACCGATGGTATGATTAAGGAGCAGACCAATCAATTAGAAGCCTGTGGAGAGCTTGAGGAGGTGGTGCAGCCAGGAGCTTGACAACCAAGGTTGTGAAGGAGGCCAACCTGACAAATATGTTTCCAATATGTTTATTGAAGCATAGGCAGAAGTTGGACATTATATACACTGAAGAAATCATAAACAACAATTTGAGACGGCAGTCTGGAGGCTAAATGGATCCTAAGTAGTTAGCCAACACAGCCCTGAGGGGGGCGAAGGAATTGCTGAGGCATTTGGACATCATGCATTTGTTCAATTACCAATCAAGGATCAAATTTCTGTTTTGTTCAGTATATGACGTTCTGCTTACACCATTAAACCTCCATATGTGTGTGGCTTGCAAAGCCAACTAAACCCTATGCCTGGATCACATACTGATATGACTGAATACAATGTCAACTGGTCATGGAAGATGAGCAAGCAAGAAGGAAACCAAAACAACTCATGCCAGGCCTCTGCTTTGTCCATTAAATTCCACTTCATCTACCTACAATTCCTTAAGTCAGAAGAGCGAGTGGCCAAGGTGACAAGAAGCAAATAGGTCCTTGTCGCAGAAGGAGATTCAACCCATTTTCCTACAGGCAATAGCCAGCAAAAACCTCAGACTAGACACTGTCCACTGGTTTAGAGGCACCAAGCAAGTGGTTTTTATTCCATTGACATTGCACTGGGAGGAGAGTGTAGAGGAGGTGCATGAGTGTATGCTCAACACTACCAGGCCCTCATCCTCAAGAGCTTGTTCTGATGGAGCTTGGCCCTGATGTTGGCTCTTCCTGACGGTCACTGTGGAGCCCTGGGGCTGCTAAGCAAAAAGGAAGAGGCAAGCAAGTAGCTCTTACTCTTGGATCTGGCTGAAGAGGAACTGGCAGAGCCAAGCAGACACTAGGCTGGCAGGGCTTATTTGAGTGATGGGTCGAGGATGTCACCTGTCACCAGGATGCTGCCTCCTTCATTGAGCCCTCTAGAGGTGTTGGTGGCTTGTCAACAAAACACCAAAAATGGTGACAGTAACCACTTGAGAAACTAATGAAGGCCCAGCCCAGCTCTGTCCCGGTTAAGGGGGAAATTTGCCTTGAAGGAGTAGCAATTACAACACCACTTGGCTCATAGAAGACATAGGGAATATAGTACCTGTCACACACACCTGTCTTGAAATAAGTCAAGATGCTTGAAATAGGAATGCAATTTTTTCAGTTGTCTTACTTGTTTTGCCATCCTGAGTCAATTTCAGCATTGTACTGCATATACTTTGTGCCTCAGACTAAGTGTGTGTTTATATGTGGGCCTGTGAGTGGGAATACTTGTATAGCATGCATAATATGTCTGATGTTTTTGATTGCAGATGGCTGTTGATGTTTTTCTCCCTCTCTTCTCTAGGGAGATCCAGTGAACAAGGAAGACATATTTGTTGCTGTGAAAACTTGCCAAAAATACCACTCCGACCGAGGTGTGTGTGTATGTGTGTGTGTGTGATGCCAGTTTTTGAGAGAAGGTTGATTGACTACTCAAACACTTGATTTCCTTTCAACAAGTCTTTTGTTCATTATTGGCCCAATGAAATAAGAAACCCCTCCATTTTTGAGTTGTTAAGAGACGTAACAAACCACACGGGGTTCAGAAAGTCTGCTTACCTGCAATGTGCAACTCAAATCGCCCAAATAATGTCTGCACTGTAAATGTACTGTAAACTGATAACTCACGCTGCACTTTAGATTTAGGCGTAAAAGTAAAAATTAGATTGAAAACTCTTAGCAAGCTTGAGGTGCTGTCTTGTTTCCAAGGTAAACTGTATACAAAGCTCTTTCAGTTTGTCTTTATCACAGGGGAGTATATAAACAATTTGAAACTGGAAGCCACAGCAGGTATAGCTGGAAAAATGTATTTGACTACAATCATATTTTGCCGCTGTTCTGTTTTTATTGCGATTTACTCAAACACTGTGTCCTCAGGCGTTGGCCATTTGGCCCTGTCATCAACGAGATGTGCGCTCCTACTCCTCAACAATGCTCCCACGCACATTTAATGTTTACCAGTGTCACTAGTCTCAAGTGGAGATCTGACTGAAATCTGATGTGATCTACTGTGTGTGATCAGCTTTTTGGCTAAGCTAATAAATACATCAGGATCAAATTCTGTAAATTGTTTTCTAGACAGTGAAGATAAGGAGGATAAGGAGGATACCTTTCAGCTGTGAAATCATGAAGTGTCTGGGTTTGCATATGTGCATACATGTGTTTGTGTGTAGGTTTTCAACTAAATTTGCTCATCAAAATGACGCCCTGTATACCCCCTAACTTGCTATTTCCATTTAGTCTGATGGCCATTGAGGAGTACTTAGACAGGAAACGCTCTCTGTTAAAATTCACCACCTCATGTAGTCTGTCTGCTTAAATTACAACACTCTGCGTAATTATCCACAACATGCTGTCGGTTTTTCAGCAGTAAACAACATCAAAGTAAGAGTGAACACCTCTTCCAGGTTTGTATGAGGGAGATGGGGAGATAGCTGTGATCATCAGGTCTGACAGCATCAGAAGGAGATCTAATAAGTGTGATCAAGTGTACAGAGCCCCAAGTGTCTGTACAGTTCAGTAACCGTGTTTGAAATTCAGTTTTCTTTCCCCCACCATGTCTCTATCTTTCTCCCTCCTTTCCCTCCCCCCCAGTGCCAGTGGTGAAGGCAACCTGGGAGAAAGACGCTGCGTTTTTGGAGTACTACAGTGATGTCACAGATCCCTCCATACCCACAATCCATCTGGGAGTGCCCAACACTGAGAGAGGTCAGGTGATGGCCACAATGTTTATTGATTTTTATATCAACACGTGCTTTGGCAGGTTTTCACATGAATCATGTATAAGCATTGTGAGGTTTATCTACTCTTTTGTTGTAACCTGATGTGGGAAGATGCTGGACCTGAGGAAGTATGTGAGTTCCTAGACATCAGAATTAGTGTGGTACCCAAGTTGCCGACATTGATTGCCTTGAAAGTACATTAATACATTTCATATACACATTTGACATGTTTTCATATCTTGATACTGTATGTTAGCGCTTTAATTTTCCACACACGCCAATATTTAGCCACACTCACTATTTGCTATTGTTATGTGTTAGCCAATAGTGGATATTTCTGAGGAAACCCCTACTGTGTTTTACAATACTGCATCAGTCAATTTTAATTTTCGTCATTTTCTGTTCAGCGTGTTTGGGGTCATTGTGATTATGCTGGATTCTTGTTGAGGAAGAATAGCATCTAATTAATCCTTGCCAATCCACTTTGAGTCTGAATTGCAATCCCTAATTCAAGTTGTCTTCAAGACAGAGAAGCAAAAAAGATTATCTCCAAAAGCCTAACAAAGCCTGTCTAAGCCTGCCAAAGGACCAATAACTCTCCACATGAGCTTCATGGTCAGTTACAGACACAACTTTATTCTGACACATGAAGCAGGAAGCTGTCACTGTTGTGGATTGGCTGGTGGCTTGTGGTCATTTCTGACTCTGGTCAGTCGCGCTTTGATATTCTACCTGTAATTGAAATCCAACCTCGTTTTGGAGGCGGTTTGGAGTCTCAGAAGATACAATCAAAAGCTCTCTCCAGATGCCATTAATGTTACCAGGGAAGGGCGGGTGATTGGTAGGTTTTACCTCAGGACCTTGAGAATCTTATCCCGTCTGGAATGAAGATATCATTGATTTTTTCTAGCTACCTCGGTAGAAATTCTGGTTGAAATGACCGGATTGTACATGAGTTCAACAACTCAACTCATTCTAATCCCGTCTAGATTGACGTCTGGTATTTCGCACAATTGCCAATTTGCACATCCGACATCTGGAAGGGCCACATAATCAGTGGCAAGGTAGAGCAGCATCACTCTTCAGATTTGATTAGTTTCAACTTTATTGATTGTGGAGGAATTATGATTCAGCAGGGAAGAAAGAATATAATTATAAGAACACAAATAGATTGTAAAATAAACAATAAAAGGAGGAGATGGTGCATTTAAGCAGTTTTGTGTCAAGAAAAATAGAGAAAATAGTGGAAAGAGTGCAGGAGCTGCTGCATCTGACATTACAGCAAAATGGTTTAGCCTGTTTGGCTGTACTGTGGGTGGCGTTGGTGTGGCAGTCACAAGGGCTAGTCCCTGGAAATTACCCACCTCCCGTGGTGATACTATGCCGCCTACAGAGTGATTTTGCTTTCCTCCAACTTTCAGCTAAGCCTATTGGCTCCTGAAGTCAAACAACGCCAAAAATTCTGAAGGCAAGTGTTCACACCATGTTTCTTTATAGGTCGGTGACAAATTGTTTCACGGAAAAACAAAAACAGATAGAACAAGGGTGGTAAAAAATAAAGGCTAGAATGAGTACATCACAAACTGGAGCTTGTGTGTGTGCACGCACGGGCCTTGTGAGTGCCTGTGCGTGCCCGCAGGTGTGTTAGTGGATATGAGACTCCTGGGAAAAACTATGCCATCCACAGGTACCCAATTACCCAGTTTCCCCGGGGGATCATTCAAGTTTGGATCTAATTAAGCAGGTAGGTTGTAGATTAAATAAATAAGAATTAATTACAGACAGTTTCCCTGACAAGGACAGGAAGTAAGTAAAGTAAGAAGAAGAACTTTATCATCAGGATCTCAATGTTTGATATGTCCATCATCGCCTTAATCACAGCTTGCACTCTGTCACTGATTCTCCTGTAAGTGTTTTTCAAGAATTGAAGCACTCGTTTTGACCATCCCAGAGAGCATCTTCTGATGTTACAGTGCACGTCTTCCCTTTTCAAATGTTCCTAAAGATGTTCATTGGGGTTGAGGTCTGGTGACTGTGGAGGGAAAGCCATGCAAGTCATCACTCCTTTCTCTTCCTCGGACTACAAATAGGCCTGGCATAGCTTTGATGCATGTCTAGCAGGTCTGTAATTCCTGTAGTGGCTTTGTATCTTTGTTTTTCCTGCTTGAGGGATTTATATCAAAGTTGAATCGGCCAACAGCTTTTGGATAGGATCTGTGCGCATCGTTTGATAAAGCCAGGATAATACAACGCTCCAGCACTTTGCGCCTTTGACATGGTCTGTGCATGCGGGCAGCAGAAGTGCAAATCCTCGTAATCCTTGACACCAAGATTGCGCTACGCTACTTGATCATTGCTGACACACCCCCTACTGCACCTCTCCTCCCACTTAAGTTCACAGGGAATCGCCAAAATACCAAACAATGTGTGCCTGATGAAAATGCCACTTACCATCCTCCAGAACCCATATGTCCCGACGGCCTGTCCCATCCTATGCCTTTTTCTTTGTTCTTTTTTTTTTTTTTTCTCCTCTCTCTGCTGTCTCGCCTTCACAAGCTGTGCTTTTGTTCACATTCCCCCTCTCTCCTTTTAGCGAGGTGCTGCACTCTCCCTCTTTCCCTGATTCCCCAATATTCTTATCTGTAGCTTTATATTCAAACTCCCCTCTGCCTCTTTTCCCTCTCTCGCTATGATAAAGCATTCCCATTCATCTCAGACCCGTAATAGCACAGAGCCTGTGATAAAGATTTATTTCCATGTCTTATGAATAGCTATGTCTGCCTTTTTGGGCATCTCAATCCCTCACCACATCCCCAGCACAATTTCATATTCCTTCTCTCGAGCATTCACTTCCTTTTGCCTGTCTTCTATTTCAGAGTTTCACTATACTGTAAACGGTTCCTTACTTTTTCTTTGGTTTGCACATCCTCTCCAAGGTCTCTGTACTGCACTGTTTGTTTCCACTTTCATTCCTCGCTCTTTTGTTCTACAAGAAGTTTGCAAGAAGTAAGATATTTAATATCAGGATGGATTTTGCTATTGAGGTGTGTGTGTGTGTGTGTGTGCACATGTGTGTTTGATCAAACTTGGTTGCTGAGCTTCAACCATGCATGGTAACCAACTCTTAGTTGTCAGGATGGTTTCCTCTGTTTAACTCAACAGGGATCAGCTTATGCTCAGAGTGAGATAACTGAAGGAATGTCTCCACGTCCTTCTGCTCTCATGCTCAAGATTCAAGATTCAAGAACTTTATTTGTCACATACACACACACAGGGTGTGCAGTGAAATGAGAAAGTGGCAATGCTTAGCGGGAATGTGCAAAAGAACAACAGCAATCACATTATTTACAATAAAAGAGCAGCACAATATTTACAGTAGAAACAGTATTTACAATAGGGTAGAAATATAAATAAAAATATAATAAAATATGTGGAAATATGTATTATAAATTATGTGTAGTCACTACCTGTATATCTAAGTGTGTGTGCATGTGTGCATAAGAGGGGCAGTGTGTGGGACTTGGTGGGGGCCCTGGTGAGGTCAGAGTTCACAGTCCTGATAGCCTGAGGGAAGAAACTCCATCTCAGTCTCTGTTTTTGGCAGTGTGACTGCGGAGGCGCTTGCCTGACCGCAGCAGCTGAAACAGTCCGTTGTTGGAGTGGTGAGGATCCTTCATGATCCTACAGGCTCTGGTTCTGCACCTCCTGCTGTATAAGTCCTGCAGGGAGGGGAGTGGAGTTCCAATAGTGCATTCAGCCGAACGCACTACTCTCTGCAGAGCCCTCCTATCCTGAGAGGAGGAGTTGCCAAACCAGGCAGTGATGCTTCCTGTCAGGATGAGTGACAGGTGACAGGTCAGCGACTTCCTCCATGTAGGCCTTCTCGTCGTCGTCGGAGATCAGGCCCACCACCACTGCGTCATCCGCAAACTTGATGATGGTGTTGGAGCTGAACCTGGCCACGCAGTCACGTGTGTACAGGGAGTACAGTAGGGGGCTGAGGACGCAACCCTGGGGGGATCCTGTGTTCAGGGTGAGGGGGTTGGAGGTGTGTGTGCCCACCCTGACCACCTGGGGCCTGGCGGTCCGGAAGTCCAGGATCCAGGCACACAGGGGTGTTCAGTCCCAGCTCAATCGACTTGCCAGCCAGTCTGGTGGGGACTATGGTGTTGAAAACTGAACTATAATCAGTGAACAGCAGTCTCACATAGCACCCCATCTGGCTGTCAAGATGAGAGAGTGTAGTGTTCATTATGTTTGTTGTGCTCCCACTGGGGAAAATTGGCCTTTTGCCTTTGGAAGACTATCGTGTGTGTGTGTGTGTGTATGTAAGTCCCTGCACTTTATTCAGTCTCATTCCCTTTCACATTCATTCCTTGCCTCCAACTGTGTATATATGTACCATCCATTCATTCACACGCTGCTCTTTTCAGTCATCAGTCACATCAGTACTTGTAAATATGTCATCCATCCACTGTACATCCTGGTTCATCGTCCTGCTTCATGTTTATTGTGCATTTTCTTGTATTTAGGCCTTTTATATTTTAATGTTTTTATATTTTATATTCTTTTGTTTTTGTGATACTTGGCAGAGTTCAATGTGCTGCTGCAACCCCACAATTTCCCCCCGGGGATCAATAAAGTATATATCTTTGTATCTCATACACACACACACACACATACACACTCTCATTCTTTAACTTTCTTTTGCACACTTTCTTTCTCTCCCCTGCAGGTCATTGTGGGAAGACATTTGCCATCTTGAGACGGTTCCTGAGTAACGCTGTGCCAAAGGCTGACTGGCTGCTCATTGTTGATGATGATACACTCATCAGGTAACTCGGCATACCTGAGTTAGTTTATATGTTAACTAACCTGGGAAATGTTTAATTTATATTAAGGATTGAATGCGACAAAGATGTATTGTTGAAATGCACTTTTGATTGAAGCTGCAGTGGTGAACTTACCAGAAAGTCTTCTCATTTTGATTCATTGGTGTGATTTGTAGACTATGCCAC
>CABFOQ010053224.1:1171-23953 GCA_900660455.1 Gephyroberyx darwinii
GCACACACACAATATGGATGCAATTTATCCTAATTATAGCATGAGGATGACAATGTTTGTTACTAGCATTATCTAAGAAAGAGGAAGAGGGGGGGATGGATAATAGGAGCCGAAGAAGAAAAATATGTACACATCCCTCCACACCACATTTGGGATTTCCAAAGAGCAAACTCGCGGGAATGTGGGTACCGCCATGCATTTTTCTACTACTTTGAGGGAGATTTGGGTGTGGGATTTGGTGCCACCAAACGGTAAAGGTAGGCCCATGCAAAATAAATACATAGGCCGTGCAATGCACCTGTACTTTCTATACAGTTGGTCCATGCAGTGGTGTTTCTCAGTGTAGACGTCTTGTTTCTCTACGTCTTTGGTCGGGATGACCTACCGTGACTGCTTTGGGCGTATTTGGCAGGCTTTGATGAAGAATATGTATTGTATGCACCATTTTTACTGTTACAATTGAGAAATATTATTTTATTTGTAAAAACAAATGGCTCAAAATAATATCTTCTTTTTATGGACTAAGAGTCAACCTCATCTACCGATGATCAACCAGAATGTCGCAGAGTGACTCTAGTCAACTGACGCACATTGCAGCCACAACTGTAGGTTTACACTCTGCAACATGCACAATCACACCCTTCCTCTGCAGGGACTACTAACCTACTGCAACTCCCTCCTTGCTGCCCCCCCCAACCTCTCCATCCAGGATGCATCCTTCCTCGTCTTAAGCCTCCCCAAATTCTCCCATGGCACCTGCCTCCTAAAATTCCTCCTGGCTAGCTGTAGCTGCTCATGTCAAATTCAAAACCCTGGTGCTGGTGTACAAGGCTTTAAAGGGATCCGCACCCCCACCCCAAGAATGCCAAGAATGCCAAACCAATACTCATGTCCTTGTGGAGCAGCTTCTTCCCAAGTTGTTTTGGACAGAATAAACTTCTCAAGAATGCGAGCACAGAGAAGCATCCTTCCGTGATGTCAGACGGCATATACACAGCTGTTCATTACTACAGACCACAGCACTGTTTGGGAGTGTATGTGCCATTCTTGCAATGCATCTTGGGGGCTTCTCATTCATTATTCTTGCCTGCCAAGTCACCATCCGATTCATCCCCTCTGCATTCATTTGTTTTGGAATTCGACTCTGGCAGTTCAAATAATTTACGTGAAATGCGTCATGGAGTTCCCTAATGGTGACCTTCCCACTCCAGTCGCACCATACCCTCACTCATATTTTCATCCTCTACAAGCTCTAATATTCTCTTATCTTTAAGTAAATGAAAAACATTAAAAAAATTCCCAGCACTCACCTCTTTTATGGACATTATAAGCTCATAGGAACATTGTCAGGGCAGTCTGGCTGTAACCCTCACACTCCTTTCCGATGGTTTCTTGTAATGTTGGTGATCTACTGCTGCACCATAAATCCCACTGGATGAAATCAGCTAAATACCTTAAAAAAAAACGCAAAGCTGCCATTTCTTTGTTTTACTGTGGTGTGCTGTGTATTTTCTCGAATGATTCGAATGAGAAATTACTTCTAAATTGGTGAACTTGGGGTGTCAACATCTATTCTTCGTTCATTTGGGGAGTCATTTTACATCCACGATATTAAGAATATGAGGCCAAAGCAATTGTGCCACTGTAGCAACTGACGATGCAACAGCCGTAAGAATTTCACAAATGTCACCGCTTCTGATTCATACCATAAACATGCATACACGTGTAAAGCTTCTTTTTTTCATATTAAGGGTTTTTAGAGGCTAATCTAGACAACATTTTATGGATGAGGCCCCAGGTGTTATAGCTGAAACATTGTTTTTTGCATAGCAGAAAAATGAGTTCATTCATTCTAGACCCCTGAGTCAGTAGAGCTAAGGATTTAAAGCCACCTCAGGTGTGTCTGCTTGTCACATACACACACACACACACACACAGACACATATTCACACACGTGACATGGCTGTAAAACCATACCTCTGCACACAAAACTGAAGGGTCTCAGGAGAGTGTTATGTGGGAACAACGTGTCAGTATTCATCAAAAAGCAAAAACAGCAGAGCTGAGAATAAACCTACACTCTAGAGTGTTTGCACATTCATGCATTCAGCAACACACACACACACACACATACACACACAAGGTATGCACATGTACACCCATGCAAACAAAACATGAAACCTGAGAGACATGAAGAACCACACACATAATGAACTTGAAAAGGCGTGACCAAAGCAAATCACATATACAGAAAGGCATGCACATAATCAAGCACACAAACACACACACACACACACACACAAAATAAACTGGTACTCACCTCTTAGAGGAAGCTGCTGGTTTTAATTATCACTTGTGACACATTCTGTCACCGCAGGCAGACATTGTACCAGAATGTTTTCCGGCGAGCGTCTCAGAGAGTGATTTTGGGCGTAGGTGGCTGTTTTTCAACGTGTTTTTTTTTTTTTTTGTCAGAAAAGCAATCGTGAAGACATAAAGTATGAGCTTGTTCTTAGTTTGAATCTGTATGTGATTTATCAACACGATAAATAAGCCTTTAAAGGGCTCAACAACACAGGGAACGACAGCAGCGGAGCTCGATCCGATACTCAGCAATGCCATTGGTCATTAGAAATCCAATCATGTAAACATTTCTGAATAAAATAAAAAATTCACCCAAGATTATGTTTTATACAGTTAAATGTTGAATTGCAAAAAATGATGCAGTGTAGAGATTTACAATGTAATATTTGACATTGATAGCGATGTGTAAAAACACTACATGTAACACCTTTATTAATACTTTATAACATAGTAGTAAGCAGCTGGATAAAAAAAAACGGTTTTATACTGTCATCACTCCAGATTCTGTGATGCTCCCTGAGTTGTGCGTGATGAGTTTGTGTTTCTTTTGTTTTCATCTTGGTTTTGCTCTCTATCTAGTTTTGTAGTTGACCACTGTTCTCAAAATTACAATTTCTATTAATACAATAACATACAGAGTTTAATATTTAATGTATTTCGCAGAATGAGGCCCAGTTGAAAGAAGAACAGATGACTCAACAAAGTTCTGTCATTTTGAAAAATGCTCTCAGGGAATGACAGAAATAGGTGATAGCAAATTTCCCTTCTGACAAAACACACACACCTACACACACACACACACACTCACAAAATGTAATTTCCTCTATGCAGTGAACAGGTCTCAGTCAGTAATATCCATTCTTTCCTATTAAATTGATAAGAAATCCTTCATTGCTACATAAGCTACACTGTCCACTGGTGTGTGAGGGTACATGTGGACAGTGTGTGTGTGTGTGTGAATCCAGTACATTTACGTACGTGTGTGTGTGTGAATCCAGTACATTTACGTACATGTGTGTGCATTAAAGCATGCAAGCTTTAGGGTAGGCATGTGATTCAGTGTTTGTGTGCATCTGTGTATATGCATATATGTGTCTGTGTGTGGTGTGTGTATGAGAGAGAGTGACAAGGGGCCCTAATGTAGAGTGACATTGGGAGAGACAGAGAGAAATCCCACCATCATAAAGAATCCCCAAGGTTTCCATGATTGAAGGGTAACGCGCACACACACACACAACACAGACACACAAACACACACATATAAACGCATGCGCTCAAGGAGACAGTGTCATAAACACACCCCTGCACACATCGATGCAAGGCCATACACACACACAGGGACAGACAGGGAAAGACAGGGACACATTCAAGCACACACATACACTTACACTCGCTTTTGCTCTGTCTCAACCACACTAACACACACACACACACACACACACACACACACACAGAGTCACGACATGCTGCAGATTATTATTTATCCAGTTTGTATTCCAGGGAGGCTGTCAAAACTGTCAGCCTGATTATGTGCTGACAGGCCGTCTGTGTGTGTGTGTGTGTGTGTGTGTGTGTGTGTCACTGCGAATGTATATGTGTATGTGTTTTTCTACGTATTTAAGTGCCTATTAATGTTAATATTTTAGACATATTTTAATTTCAAAATCATCAAGATGGCAAGATTGGCCAGTAGGAGCATCCAAAACAGTTCCGAGAAAGTAGAATTAGTTAAACTAGTTTATTATTTGTACCCTCAAATAGCATATGGTTATTTCATTTATTATCAATGTCAAAAATCTACTACTACTATTACTGCCTCTTTAAATATTTTGGAGAAGTAAAGATTAAGTATTAAACTGCAACATTTTCATAATATCTTTTTGCTCAACTGGCATGTGTCCATTGGGGATTAATAGAACACAATCAATGCAAAAACACCACAGCAATGAGTGCTTAGCACCAAAGATGGAGACTTTTTTTTAAATGAGGATCTCGCAGCATCACCATCTATTTTTAGATCAAAAAGTGAGTCAGATCTAGTGATGTGTGTTCTATTTTTCTGTCACAATGATGTCTATGTTGACAGAACTGTAATGGCCAAGGAATGTGAGGAACATAAGGTGCAAAACACTGTCCCATTGTGATGTCATAATACCCCCGACTCAGCAGGACCGAGTCAACCTCCTCCGCTACCACTGGACCCTAAACATCCCTGGACCTTTTGCCACCAGATGTTAGGCTAGACTGGCAGCAGGTCACGAACAAATTGACATAATGTGTGTGTTTACATGTCCCCCTCTGTCCATTTCCCCCGCTCCGAAATTATTAGTTTGCGCTGCCAAAGTGAGACGCGAAAGACAAGTGTGGAGCACAGCAATAAAAGACAGTTGATGGCAGTAACGACGTGGTGATGCTGGGTTTGCAGTGCCACTTGAAATCTCTTAAGCATCAATTATGGTGCAAGGAACGATAAATTATATCAAAGATTATCCCCCCTCTCTCTTTCTTTTTCACTCTATATTCATGTCTTTCTGCCTTTTTCACCGCCTCTTTCTCTTTCCCCCAGTTTCTGTTCTCTTTGCGTCTCTTTATAGCGCTCTATGTCACACTCATCTCTCTCTACGAGGTCTAGTTTGATTTTGTTTGATAATATACAAGCCAGAGGCAGGCGCGCACGCACACACACACACACACACACACACACACTTTGTGGCTGCAGCAAAGCCAGATGAGTGGTGTAAGGTTTTGTGAGGTTATTTGCCAGAAGGCTGGACAGCAATTGGGCCACACACACACACACACACACTCACATGAATGAACACAAATATCCACTATGTGCTGTTGCCATGAAGACCTCAAAATTGACCAAAACCTCTTTCTCTCTGTCAATTATCTGCTTTCATTACAGCCTGTAAATGTTGTGCACCCTCCATAATGATATTACATATATAGCACACACACATATATATATACTTTGTAGATGTGTTCTACATGATAGACTTGGCATTTAATATTGACCCTGAAAGTGATTTTTGCTATTTTTGCATGGTCAAATAGTTTACCACAATGAATAAAAACCTCTCTAAATAGAGCGGCCGTCTAAGGATGCCAACTCTTTACTTTGCCACGTTGGCTGGAACCACCGAATTGGCGCCTGCAGCAATATTTTTCATATTACTTCAGAATTATTCACTCTCATAGCTTCTTTTCTGGAAACACTCATTAATACTTGGGAGGCATTCATCCAACAAAGCCCTCGAAATAGAAGCACTTTGGCTCAGTTATTGTCCCTTAATTAGCAGTGAAGATTGTAACAGACTTACTTGCCAAATATTCCTCATGCCCTGTAGCAGATGATAGAAAAGAATTATGTTATATTTTCACATGGGTGCAGAATTCAGCAGCACAGTATCACTAATACATACTACACTCTGTATAGTATGTTAACACATTTCTCAAAGTTAAAAGTGATGCATGTAGCATGTTAAGTGGAAGGACTTTGATGAGTATTACCATTTTGTACATGGATAACAGTTATTCTCTATTCTAGTCTATTCTATTTCACCTTTCATAATAACTCATTAGTTATGTCCACCACACACTACACACACACTTCATTTTTTTTCCAACACATACATGCAAACACACCAAAACTATTGCATCCTTGCGTCGACATGTGCACGATACACCCATTTGCACTGCTGTTTTCCCCCTGCGCTGTTCACAATGAGCAGAATGTAACACCTCACGGTTGAACGGGCAGGAATCAAATTTTCTTTTTAGAGTAAGCCCAATATACCTGCGGCTATGACAAGTGAATCAAGTCAAAAGTTACCAGAGCCGCAAATGTATTCTGACAATGTGTGTGTGTGTGTGTGTGTGTTTGTCCTTTTATGAATGTGTGTGCGCAAGATTCAAAGAAGCTTAGACATTAAAGTGTAGGGGCAAATGTAGTTCACTATAAACAATAAATACAACCGCAAGTCTCTAAACATGTTTTCTTAACACGTAAATGCACTTTGCTTGAATGAGCCTGAGCACATGTTCTAAGCATTGTCTGTGGCCTGCAGAAGCTTTACTTCTCCAGAATATTTAAAGATGCAGTAGTTGAGATTTTTGACACTTATTTGACATTGATGATAAATGAAATAACCGTATGCTATCTGAGGATACAGTTGAGAGCTGCTAAAGGACTGAAGCTTGACTCCAACTTGACTTTTTTCCTTGTGGACGCATGAGCAACAACACTCCCTTCTATGATGCATGTGTTTGCTTTAGAAGGCAGCCAGCCAACGTTAGGTTTGGCCCAGCTAGCTAGCGATAATGGATGTGGATGTGGACTTAACTTAGCTAGTGTTAATGTATACCACAGAGTTGTTTAGTGACTCAGAGGTTTATGGCATTTATAATATGAGTGACATGACCGTTAGTGGTTCTCCTGGTCCTGGAGTACCGCCACCCTGCTGGTTTTCTATCCTACCAGGTAGTTAATTGCATTCACCTGGCGTCCCAGGTGTAAGCCAGTCCCTGATTAGGTGGCTAGAATGAAAAGCAGCATTTTACAAGCACCTGCTGATGACCCTCTCTCCTTCACCCTCCAGAGGTCTGGAGCTGAGCATGCAGGGGAATACAAGAGAGGAAATATCTTCTACCTTGCTGCAATGTTATTTTATTGTTTGGTTTTGCTGTTATTCTTTCCTCCACTGTGTTGCAGTGGTTGGTGACCAAATGACTATGTTCTGGAGACTGTCTGTAAAAAGGCATAATGCATGCTGAAAATGTCAGCCAACTTCATCAACAAAGCTGTAAAAATGATCTTTTGTGATTCCTCAATGTATTACCAGAGATCAGTATTTTGAAGTTTTCATTGGTATATCTGAAAGTTTCTTCTGTATCAGTTCACGTGCACAGAAGTGTAGCAACACTACTTTACAAGCCACTTGACAAATTAGCTGAGGCAGGGAGACAAATGAGGCAAAGACTAAAGGGCCATGCTGCATATCATGGCCCTATAGTCTTTGCCTCATAACACAATATCAACTATACTGTAATGTATATGTAATGTTTCATGTGACATTTATAGTCATTCAAATGTTTCTGTATCGAGTAAATGATTAGAACAAAATATAGTTAGAAATGTTGAACTGAAGTGACAATTGAATAATAAAAAATAATAGTAATAAATAATAAGTAGTAAAAAAACAATTATAATCACACAATGACATCCTACTGAGGTTTTTGCTGCCCTGATGATGCCTGTAGCTGTGTGTCTGTAAATTCC
The DNA here is from genome assembly GCA_900660455.1 of Gephyroberyx darwinii. NCBI lineage: Eukaryota > Metazoa > Chordata > Actinopteri > Trachichthyiformes > Trachichthyidae > Gephyroberyx > Gephyroberyx darwinii. Next base: position 8,817 of record CABFOQ010053224.1, read on the forward strand.
ATCAGGCAGCATTGGCAGCGCTGGTACTCCCGGTTGTTATGCCCAGTCCCCCTTGCTCTGCCGAGTACCATGACATCCTCCGTGTAGTTCCTATGGAAACGCAGGTATGCCTCCTCCAGGCAGTACAGGGAGAACGATGCATTAAGTCATTAAGTCAAGAAAAAAGATAATGTTAGTGTAGTGGTCAAAGCAACTGCCTACCAACCTACCAGGTCGCCGGTTCGAATCTCAGCGTTACCTCTGGCTTAGCCGGGTGTTCCTACAGACACAATTGGCCGTGTCTGCGGGTGGGAAGCCGGAAGGGTATATGTCCTGGTTGCTGAACTAGCGCCTCCTCTGGTCGGTCGGTGCGCCCGTTCAGCGGGGAGAGGAACTGGGGCGGATAACGTGTTCCTCCGCATGCGCTACGCCCTCCTGGTGAACTTCCTTGCTGTCGGGTGAAAAGTGAAGTGGCTGGCGACTCCACATGCATCTGAGGAGGCATGTGGTAGTCTACACCCTCCCCAGACCAGCAGAGGACCGGTCTGGGCGACCAGGACTGCTTAGGTAGGGGGAATGCCAAAATTGGGAGAAAAGGGGGTAAGAAAAAAAAAGATAACGTGAATGCCGATAAAATACGAAGCCATTCTGAGCGATAATGTTTATCCAAGTGTTTCTATCCTGATGGGAGTGGATTCTTCGCTGATGACAGTGCCCTCAACCACAGAGCACTAGTGGTCATTGAAAGACTTGATAAGCAACCATTGAACACTAATGGAAGATCATGGGGCAGAAAACCATCATCAAAACACCAAACGATGTAAGTTCTTGTGGAAGAATGGTGTTGCATCCATCCAATAGATTGCAGACACTTGTTGAATATATGGCAAGGTGCATTCCAGCTGTTCTGGTGGCTCATGGTGGTCCTTGTTGTTGATGCCGTCTTTGGTACTAAGAAGTATTAAGAAAGCATCCTTTATTAGTCCCCAGAGGGGAAATTCTTTTTTTCGCACACCCCTGACCAGACACACACATATCACATGCAATACAGGTCAGAGGACAGAGCATAGAAGTCAGTCATTGAAAGGCACACCTGGAGCAGTGCTTTGCCCAAGGGCACTTCGGCAGTGTTGGTGGGCACCGTAGCTGTAACACCAGTCATTTTTTCAATCTCCAGCTCACAGGTGGAACACACCCTCCTGGTGGTGCCGGGGATCGAACCAACGGCCCTCCAGTGATGGGTTGCCCTCTCTAACCGCTAGGCCAACCTGGCAAGATCTGAGATCTGTACCTAGTATGCCATTATGCGGTCAGTATGGTTAAGTGTCATGAATTCTTCAAACCTCTTGACTCTTTAAAGAGGTTTGAAGAATTTGACTCCATTATCAATATTTATTGCAGTCAATGCTGACCATCAGCTGACCATCAATTCTGTGTGGTGGTGTATGTGTTTGTCTGTGTGTGTAAATATGCATTACAAACTCAGCCTTGCAAGAGTTGTGTTCATTCATATAGGCCCTGCGGCTATAATATGACTGTTTCACTTCACCAGAGTATATAGTAATAAACATGCTTGAGGAAATGAGAAGGAGGAGATAAATAAGCATGAGAGGGAGTTAGATGTAAGGAATAAAAGATGGGAAGGAATCTAGTTCTGGAGTTATATCAATACTGGACAGGCAATCAACAGGGTGGGGAGAGAGGAATAGAGGACAGGAAGAAAAGAGGAGGAGGAATATAAAGGAGGTTGAGGAAGAAGAGAAGAAGGTGAAGAGAAAGTGGATGAGAGACAATGGATGAGGATGAGATGACATAATAACAAGGCAATTATTTTGACATTAAATAAATAGAAACTAAAAAATAAACATTTTCATATGAATAAATGTCTGTTTTGCTACTCTCTATCACGGATTAATATAACACAATAATCATTCAACCAATACACAGTTCATCAAAGCTTTTCCATTGGCTGTACTAAACACCCAGTGTTGGGTAGGTCTTTCCCAGGAAAATCCTCCTGCACACAGGAAGTGATGCGGTTTACGTTTCCAGTTTGTTTGGAATACATAGAAGAAGAACTGGGTAGTTAGCATGAGCAGCGATAGCCACCGTGGCTCAACAGACAAAGAAAACAGTGCCACCTCAAACTCCATCAACAGAAAATCCAAGGAAAAAGACACTCTGAAGAAGTCGGCATCAAAACAAATCTGCAGCATGAAAACAATCCCAATCATGAATACTTTTTGAGCTGGATCATCTCTTCAGCATGGAGACGAATATGGCTTCCTTGATGCATGCTAATTTCCTTGAGAGGAAGAGGTTGCATGAGGTTGCTATCTAATACAAATCCTAAAAACGCAATAGATTTTTGAGGGCCCGCAGTCTTTCAGAGAGTGGGATGCCTATCTTGGAAAATGTATCTTTGAGTGAATTAATGCAGCGGGCAGGATTACACTGTGCATAATTAAAGGACAGTATAGATAGAGTTTGGACTTTTGTAAGCCAGACGAGAGCTCCGACAGCAGGCCTGGATGGAAGTACTGGTGCATTTGTTTCCAAGCTCTATATCCGGAGAGTCCAAAATAATCTGTTCTGTCTTCGAGGATTCTTCATCTGGCCACTTGAGTGTGAGACACAAGCTAAGACAACAAGGCGACTATGCTGACAGCTTAAATTGGCCACCTTGTTGAAGTGTCAAAACAAGATTGGAGTTTGTTTGCATCAGCTGGCGATCAGGTGATGGAGCGTGCATGATGATGTGCCCTGCCTGAACTAACGTGATGGTTCATGTAATATTGGCATTGCCTTTCCAAGTACTCAAAGATGGGAAGGGACGATGAGGAGTGAAGCAGATGTGGCTCTTTTTCATTTATTTACATTGAGTAACTTTATTATTACGTTGGGTCTATAGCTAAATTGAGTTGCAGCTTGTTCGATTTATTGCTAGCTAACGCTTCTGTAACTCGGTAATGTTCACTAACACCACAGTAGCTATTGGCTACCACTTAGTATCACGTCAAGCACACCGTCCATCTCAAACTGTAAGGATGTTTCTCTATGCTTGTTTTCATGAGTTTGTCCTTGGGATGAACTTGAGATGAACTTTCTCCACAAGTATCGACTTGGACCTGATATTTGGCCAGGATCTTGACGATTACCACTTTAAAGTAAAAATCTATTCTCAAACACTTTAACAGTGCTAAAACACAGCTATTGGATGTTTCTTATTCCGGTGGGTAAGATGCTAAACATAGACAATGTGGCATCACGTCAAGATATTTTGAGCATGGCTACAATACGGTTTGATAGCAGAAAATGTATCTAAAATATCAACGGTATCAACGGTAAACATCAGGGGCTGTATTCACAAAACATCTTAAGGCTAAAAGTAGCTCCCAACTTTCTGATTGAGGAGAAACTCTTAAAAATAATGGGCATGTCAGTCCTAATTTTAGGACTCCTAAATTTTTGGTCTAAGAGCATTTCACAAAGCGTTTTAGTACTAAAACCAGCTCCTAAATCTGTGAAAAGTTAGGGGTAGTCAAGAGGACTCCTAAGTCACTAAGACCAAATCACAAACAATCCTCCTCACGTCGACATTTTAGAAACATTTAATGATACTGAGCTTTTAAAAAGGTATCGCCTTAATCGCGAGGGTATTATGATCATAGTAGAGCTAGTCAGGGATGCAGTCACTTCACCAACAAACAGAAACAACCCAATAACACCGGCGATCAAGATTGTGACAACTCTACGCTACTTGGCCACAGGGAAAATGCAGCTATGCAGTGCAGACGAACTAGGTATATCTCAGTCATCTGTCAGTAGAATATTACATCAAACAATAAATGCCCTCTCCAGACCCCACATCGTCTGACAATTAATACGGTTTCCTCTTGATGTTCCTCTTGAAAGAAACAAAGCCTACTTCATGGCCATAGCTGGACTACCCGGTGTAGTTGGTGCTATAGATGGGACACATGTCCGAATTATTGCACCATCAAAAGATGAACACGCATTTGTCAACAGAAAAAAAATTCATAGCATCAACACACAGGTGGTTTTTGATGCCAACTACAATATTCTTGATATTGTCGCCAAGTGGCCACACATGACTCCCGGATCCTACAGGAGAGTGAGCTGAGGCTGCTGTTTGAGAGGCATCATGTCCCAGCAGGATGTCACTTGGTGGGGGACAGTGGCTATCCCTGCAGGACGTGACTCCTCATGCCTTACATCCACCCACAACCTGGACCTCAGTTAAATTGCAACAGGTAAGCTCACACAATGTTTGCTTTCCTTTTTAAATTATAGTTATATTGGTCACACAACACCTTAATTGTGAATAACCACATAGGATAAAAATGTCTTTAAAAATATATGTTACATATAGAAAAAATTGGCTGTATTGAACCTTTCAATATGTATTCACAGTCTCACTCAAGACGTTATATGTTTTAGAGCCCACAAGAAAACTCGCAGTGTTGTGGAAAGGGGCATTGGGCAGATGAAACGTCGTTTTCATGCGCCACATGGGGAAATCCAGCTAACTCCAGAGCACGCAAGCAGGATCATCACTGTCTGTGCCATTCTGCACAACCTGTGCAAGCAACGCAATATCCCACAGCCAGAGGAGTATGAAGATGATGATGATGATGATGATAGTGCTGTTGACAATGACGACAATGTTGCTGCTGCTGATGATGAAGGTGGAGTGGCTGTTCACATACTACAAAGTGGATTGGCATACAGGGACCACTTCACCAATACACACTTTGGGTAAACCATCACAACGACAATATCCTGCTGATAAGAGCGCAGACTAGGAGAGTAATGTTACTTTTCAGTTAGAATAGTGCGATAGAGCAGTTTGAATACATGGACTTTGGCTTACCAAGCCATAGTAAGTATTTCAATTACAATTATTGTAGCTTTACCTTGCATCTACACAAATCAGTCAAAACACAAGTTGTTGTAATGCAATGTATTTATTCAAGAGATTCTCTGTCTTTAAGCATCTTCAGTTTCTGGAAGGAGCCAGGGGGGCAAGAGTGAGGGGGCAGGAGCCTTGCCATGATTGGCAACTGAACTGTTGGCCCTAAAAGAGACTAGTCAGTAGCCTATATTATTCTTGGTTTCATGTTTAATCAGTGACACTTAGCCTACATTTTTATTTTGAAATCTTAATTTGAATATGACAACATAATACCTCCTTCTACGGTATTTGATGAAATCACTGACAGAGACCCATCCACTATCAGCCAATCACTGTGGGCATAGGAAGTAAGCTTGTTCATGAAACACAACATCATCCATAGCAACAAGGTCAACCCCGCCCTTTCTCTTAGCTTAAGATTTCTCCCCATTCCTTAGTAAAAGTTGGTCTCAGCAGCTTTGTGAATAGGTTTTAAGGGGAAACTCGTAGCTAGAAACTTTTACTGCTATTTGGGAAACCTCTTACTGGTAAGATCAAATGTTTTGTGAATACGGCCCCAGGTTTTGTGTCGGCCCCTCAGACGTTCAACAATAATACAGGGAGAAATCCCGTAGAAGGCAGAGATACCATTTTTTTCCACCGACAGAAGTCAAGATAGACCAGAATGCAATGCAGACATGTTGTGCTCGAGTAAGAATGCAAACAAGTCAAGGCACATTGTATCACTGACAATGTTGAAAGTTGTTGAGGATGAGGAAATTAGGAAACCACTAACTTAAGTAGACGTAGACAAGGCCGGTTGAGGCAAAGTGGGTACAGCAAAAAAGGGAAATTACAAAACCTCATCACAAAATAACAACATCACAGATTGATGATATATAACAGTGTAAGAGGATCTGAGGGTGGAATTATCCATTAAACCTTTGTAATCTTCATATGCATCTACACTCTATACAGGTTCTATATAGTCCCAGAAAATTGATCTTTAGGGTTCATAGCAGAACCCTGTATGGGTTTAGTAAATGTTCAAATCAGCAAAAATAACCAAACTGATTTCTTCATTCCTATTTTCCTTATTTTATTTTATTTTATTTTAAAAAATCAGAGGATTCTTTGAGTTCTGTATAGAACTATTACACTGACTAAAAGAACCCTTGAAGAACCCTTCTTTTCCTAGGCATATAGATGAAACAGCAGCTATGTTCAAACTACTGGCCACTTGCTGTTTTGACAAAGCTATCAGGGAGAATTGTAGGAAGGGATGGAGCAGAGATGAAAGATGTTGTACATCAACGGTATTGGTATCGTTTATTCCTTCGTCAGATAATGAGGATGTGGGGGGTAAGAAGGGAGCGAGAGAGAGAGAGAGGAGAAGAGAGAGATTGTAGTTAGGAGAGGTAAGAAGGGAGAGAGAGGAGGAGAGAGATTGTAGTTGGGAGAGGGAACGAGTGAGGGAGGGATTGTGGGTAAGTCATAATGAAGATGTGTTTGAATATTCCGAGCGCATCACAGGGTTTTATCCTTTGAGTTTAATTAATTGAAAGCAAGAAAATTGGATTCAATCAGAGCGAAAGAAATGAAAAGATAATGAAAACATCCCCGAACATGTCTCTCTCACCCACTTCATTTCTTTGTCTCTCTATCCCTCTTGTCCTCCCTCCCTCGCCCTCTCTTTCCCTTCCTCCTACAGTGTGTCTGTAACAGAGGAGAGGAGTCCTGTTATTAAAACTCATTACAGAAAGATATTTGCATTGCAAGTTGTTCTAATTTGCCTCACGCAGATTCTGAGCTGTAATAGAACTGCAGAGGCAGTGGGTGAAAGCCGCTGATGATGATGGTGATGGTACCAGGTGATGGCGGCGCTGGCTGCAATGCAATGGCACTATGCAAGTTCATTGAAATTAAATGAGATGTCCATCACAAAAGGCCCAACCTTTTCAGCTGCAAGCTCGCCGTACTACAAAGAGGCCTGCTGCAACGACGCGTCCCCACGGGAATTAAATGATTTGGAATTCGAGTTGCGTTCACTCTTCAAGTGCGACAGTGCGCAAGGAACGGTGTGGCTACTGGCGAGAGAAATGAGTTTGCCTGTTCAGCTGTATTTCCCAAAAATATACCTTACCGCTAAGCTCGCTGTGGTTCTACTGTACCTGTACTTGTTCCACTTTCAGATCAGGCAGTATCCTGCTACACTGAGGATTTAAAGCCCCTTGTTGCAGCGTGGCACTCTCCCTCTCTGGCTTTGTTTATATTGTGATTTCTTATATGTTTTGCAGCCTCAAAATAATGTAAAACAGACATGACTTGAGTTACAATGGGTCTTGAGAGTTAAAAACACCTTATGTGAATAAAACTAAAGATTTTACAGCCAAATAAAGTCCTGATTAAAATGTATAGTTTAAATTTGAAAGTTGCAGTTTTCATTTAACTTGAATTCCGGATACATAGAGAGATACACGCAAATTGGTTTCACTCCTTCAATTGTCTGCTATGCCAAGCATACCAAGACCTGAGGCGAGAAAGAAAGGACAGCCTAGACGGCTGTTGTATATGTAAGCATGGAAGGTACTAAGGTCTGACTGCTGGAGGAGGTCTGAAAAGAAAACTAGACTGTATGGCATAATGTGGTTGAAAAAATCAGCAGTAGGCATAAATGGGCACTCGCCAGCGTGGATAAATGGCCAATCAACCCATATGACTGCAATTTCAGCCATTATAGAAGGACAGGTCAGGGGGATGGTCCACCCTGCATCCTGTAAGTCCACTAAAGCCTCTTCTCTCTAAAATATTTATAAGTAGAACTGACTATATCACAAAACTCATGTCTCTCAAACAGCACGTTAGTAGACCATTTCTTTGCATCTTCTGACAGCTGAAAAGAGAACAAGATTTGCTCTCCAGAAAGGATCCAACAGTACAGCAAGCACTTGATATTGTCAGCTTGCAGTGAAAAGTAACTTGACTGAGTTATACCTATATGACCATTCAAAAAAAGTTTCCTTACAATTAGCCAGTAATAGAAAGTACTTTTTTCTGTACTTTTACTTTGGCTCATTGGTGATAGTACAGCACATAACCGCTCATATAAAACGTAATTTTCTTAAATAAGCTGTCAGGGTTTCACTTTAAGGTGTGCATCTTCTTATTTCTAAAAGCTATAATTATCAGTACAGATACCCATAAAGGATGCATACCTTAAAAGTGCACTGTATGGCAAACGTCTCCTCAGAGAATGGCAACTACTGAAATAAAAGGTAAAAATGTATTAGTACTACTAACTAATGAAGTCTTGACTAAAAATTATTTAACATTCAAAGACAATCTTGGAACTAGCTAGCACCCAGTTATGCTAATTTATTTATAGTCAAATTCAAATCAGACATTATAATGAAAATTCATGTTCTAGGTTCATCAAAGCATAGTAGAGATACATAGCTAATTTATCTTTATTTTTTTCCAATTTTAAAATGGAATCCATTACTTTCACATTGACTTCAACATAAGTCAATGTGAAAGTAGTGCCATTTCTTTTTTGGATGCTCTGGTCCAGAAAGAGGGCAATGTGCTGCATGCTCAAGTGTGTAGAAAAGAAATGGACAGGAATACCTTCTTATATTTCAGCGGGGCTATAGGGCTGATAAGACAGGTGTATTTTTAAAATAAAGATCTTGCCTATAGTGCAGCTTTAACCCCCCAGTGGCCGACTGTAAAGGACTGTGGCTGGACTGGGAAGCTCCCAGGTGTGAATGTGCAAGACTGAATGATTGTCTTGGCCAAGAGCGTTGCAGAAAAACTTTTCAAATGTTGTCCTCAGCCCAGGGTGTACATTATATCCTTTACAGTAACACTGCATCCCGGAGTCCCTAGTTACCATGGCAACCGCTCACTGTGCAATTCCCAGGAGCTGAACCAGACATTGCCATTATTTTGGAGTGTCTTAAAATATATCTCATTTAGACCTCGGGCTGCAATGAATTCTAAATTTATTTGACAATCAGTCAGTCATGCTCAACTGTTTTTCTCCAAACCTGTTTATCTTCTGTGGCTTGTTGGCCTAGTAGTAACAACCATCGTAGTGGCCAGCTAATGGCTAGCTAACAAGTCACACACACACACACACACACACACACACACACTCAGAATCTAGTGTGGTACACCTACACCTGACAGTGGGCAAACCCTCATTAGCCATCTATTCTAACACTCTTTCTTCCTCTTTCTCACCTTCTCTCTCTTGCAACCACACATACTAAAGCACATGCACGCGCATGCGCACGCACGCGCACATACACACACACACACACAGTCCTTCACAGCATGCCGCTCAGCTGGTCCTTATCACAGCTCTAGTCTGCTGTGTCAGTGACATTCTGGGCATGTACAGCCTCTCATTAGTCTCTCTCTCTCTCTCTTGCCCCTGCTCTATTTCTCTCTTGCTCTCTTTCTGTTTTGTCACTCTTTCTGGGCTTCTCTCTGTTCATCGTTCTCTCATTAGACTCTCTTGGTTTCTGCAGCTATATAGCAGCGATACTTCTGTATGTGTGTGGTTGTGTGCGGTTGTCTGTGACTCTCTTCATTTGTTCTTTGAATGCACTGGCTTGTGTAATGCTATACCCATGACAGAGAGGGAGAGAAAAAGACGCTTGCTTCACCGTGGTTGTTTTACTCTTAATAAAAATCTCCTGAAGAGGAAGAAATACAGAGAGACAGACAGAAAAGTCTGTAACTATTTTGAATATTCACTGATTCAGACTGAACTGGCAAGTAACGGGCAGTGGCATGCACTCCATTTATCAAACATTAAGGATACCTAGTGTTGGATGCTAACATTAAAATTTGTTCCACTTCTAATTACTGGGGAAATTAATTTTAGTAATAGTGTTGCAATTATTAATAAACAAATAATATTTTTTTGTTATCGCTTCCTCTAAATATCTTAAAGTGGAAGTTTCCACTTTCATCATAATTAGTTGTCTTAGCTAGTTTAGATGAGAAATTGTAGAAAAGTTATAATATATGTCATAATATTAATAATATTCTTGTCTTCCTTTTGTCAAAAAACAACAATAACAGAGACAGAGAGACAGAGAGAGAGAATGAGATTGATGGAAAGAGAGAAGGAAATGTCAGAGAGCAAGGAGGAGTCAAACAGCTATAAGTGGGTTTTTTATTCTAAGAGAGTCGGGGATAGAGAGTGATGTTAGTTTTGTCGAGAGCTAAATAGGCACAGGGAGTGAGACCAGAAAGCACAATTGAGTTTTTATTTATTTTAAGAGGGTGTGGGAGAGCTGAAATGAGTCAGGGAAAAAGAGACAGTAATAACTGGGTTAGTATTCCAAAGTGCACATCTGTGAAGTGCGTGGGAAAGAGTGAGAGCACAATTCATTTCAGAGACGCTTTACTGTCATGAGGAAAAATGAACAACATTGCCAAAGTGGGTCACACTTTATGGAGAACAGTCTCAAAACCATGAATATATATGATAAGGTTACTAAATTTGGTATAACACAATATATTGCAGAATATTTGTCCCTCAGACCATACTGACATCTTTCATCAATTGATAATCATGTTATTTCTGTGTCTGCCTTGCTCAGTGGCTCAACTGTTTGTAACTGAGCCTGTACCTGGTAAGAATCCACCCCTGCTTAGTACAGATAGAAATGTATGGTCTTTAAATCCAGATGTGATGGTGTGCCATTGCCAGTATAATGTCCTGTGACAGGCTGGGTGGAAATGAGGAGACAAGATCGGTTGTCAAAGTTGAAGCGTGCTCTTTTATTTGGGAGTGAGGGAGGGGAGAGTGAATGGGGATGACAGTCCGGCCTCGGGGTGGCTGCTGTGCTGGGGAGGATGGGGTCTGGGGAACCTGGGAGGGCAGAGAGAGAGAGGGGATGAGAGTCAGAGGGATGGTCCAGGTTAGGCGGTTGCTGCTGTTGTCCGTTTGTCCGCTTATCCAGTCTTGTGGTCGTTGCTGTTTGCTCAGGTTCGGGTTGCTGGGGTTCGGGATCCGCCTTGGTCCAATCTTTATAGGGGTCACACACAGAATCCTGAGTCAGTTATTGTATCGCTCAAAAACTCCTCTTCTCCACTCCTTACCGTCTCCAGAGATTCGGTTTGCCCAACTACTTGCAACCACCTTCCTCTCTGTCTCCTGGGCCGTGTTGTGTGCTTTTGAAGAGCTGCTCTCTTTGTTCTATTTGATTGTTGATGGAGAGCAGCTGTGTGTTCCCCAGCTTCTTCGGATCTCCCCGTGGTAGTACATGTGGTTGACCACTATTCCCAGGTGGCACTGCTGGGGCCAAGGGTGCTGTGGGACTGGTCCACCACATGATGTAGTAGTCAAAATTACACAAACAGAACAAACAACAGATCTTGCATTTATGCTAAGCTAATGTAGCCAGAAGACCTTCCCTGTTCAGGCAGCAACAGCTCAGACCTCCACTTGGCATCATGCGACCTGGCTCCCAGATATCATGCTTTTAGTGGTCCACAGGCTTTTTTTATAGGGGCACACTGCAGGTTGGCGTGTTTCTGTTGTACTTCCTGCAGAGGGCAGATGACAAGTCAACAGAAGGTTAGTAGTTGGTGGTCTTGCTGCAGCCCTCTGGCTCACACCGCTGTGTTGGTTCCACTTATTTGTTTGAAGTGCTGCAATTCTGGGCTCAGCTTTATCCTGACGTACGGTGTGCCACTTCAAAAAAGCTTGCAGATCACTATCTAAACAGTATCTGGCCATGGGTATGTTAACGTTATTTCAGCGACATTTGAAATTTGGCTGTGACTGACATAGCTCTCCTTAAATGGTAAGTGTTTTTCTCACTATATTTTCAGTTAAGTGAGGTTTTACAGGAATCTTCTTTGGTGTTTAACATTAGACTTGTGGTGCAATTTAGCTATCACAGTAGTAGTAGTAAGTTGCAAATTAGTTAACACTAATGTTAGCTTGCATCTCCTGCAAAAGCAACCATTAGGTGACGTTAGCTAACATTACATAGACATGATATTTAATGTGAACATATGTGATCCCTTCTGAGTTTAGCTTTTGCCATTGAAGCTGTAGTAACTTTAATACATTTTTTGTACCAGTTGGGTTTTTATCTCTATTTTGATTGATATGAAGTGATGTGTTTCAGTGTACTATAATATTTATCTTTTCTTTTTCCTCATGTCCTTTACCTCCTGTGGGGAATCTTTGGTTCAGCACCCAAGTGAAAACCTTATAATAAAAAAGTTCTTAAACCATTTTCTGTATAGTTAATGAGGTAAAATATTCTATATAGTAACTGTTAGTAGTAACATATTTATGTATTCTGTATGATATTCTACTAATAATCTACTCCACATATATACATTTTATTGTTTGATATTGTAGTCTACATCGTTATTTTTTGATTATAACTGAGCTATTCTGTGATAGTTTTATGAAAAATATTCCTCATTACGATTCTATAATAATTATATAAGTTTATTATACTATATATTTGTAACAATTGTTAGAATTACAATGCATATGAATAAAAAATCTTTTCACAAAAGTCACAATTTGTATCAGTTACTATGGTAAAAAATGATTCTACTGGCTATGGATCATAGAAAATGAGAAGGTCCAGCAGTGGGCTGCCGGACGGGATCTGTAATTAACAAGCGGGAAATTATTGGGCATCTGTCAGCCAAAAACAGAATATAAACAAAAACATATAATATAAACTGAACAATTAAATCAATAAAAATAAGAACAAAAAAAGAATAAAAGTATAATATAAAAGGCTATTTACCCCTTGTAGCAAAAGAGAGGATTCAGCTTCTCCTGGGTAATGATGTTAGTGACAATTCAATTGTTGATTTCTGAACTTCTTGGTATTGGTATGAACAGATAGCCACCATCGTTGTATAATCCGTCCATGATATTTGCTCTGACAATTTAAACACAGCACCTAGTCATGCAGCATTATTGCTAACGAGGCTAGCTGCATGTTTTGGACTGCCGTTGGTTGGGCAGTCTGGAAATAAAGTGAGAGACGACTGTATGGACTCCTGTTGGGAATGGTAGAAGCTCTTAAAAGAATATGTAAATATATTTAAAAATATAATAAAATATAGTCAACATATTCAAATACAAAACTAAAAAGATACATGTAGTTTTATAGATAGTAAATTCCAGTCCACATATGTTTTGAATCATAAACATGATTACCTGTTTCTTTTAATGGGTCAAAACTATCAAAAGTAAAATGTTTTTCTAAGATGCAAGAGCAGGGGTGTACTGGGGGTGTTTACTTGGAGGGCAAGACAGCTGGATTCTCTATCCGAATCTAGAAAGCTAATGACCTGCCTTTCAAATGAGGGAGATATAACAACTCTGCAAACTGTGAAAATGGATCCCACTGAGCAATTTACGCTGATTAGCCATTTAAAAGATGTCTAACTGGTTTATAGCCATCTAAAATCAGGCTACATAGGGTTTAACAAAAAATAAAGCATTATCTTTTACATATGGACTTCTCTGGTGTATATTTTTGATATTTACTGTTGTTTATGCATTGTTTAAATATGCAATAATGTATTTACTGCTTGGTCTAAAACTGGGCTATACATAGCCAGAAATATCCTGGGCTATATGAGAGCTAAAGCATAGATGCAATGTTGGATGATTTCAACATTGTCTAGTGCTCAGTGGGATGGAAACAATGCAAGTAATGAAATGAAAATATAATTTATAAAGGTTTATATATTTGTATGACTTCATCAGCTTGTAGATGATGATTGATGATAACACCTACTACATTTGCTGTTAGAGTGAAATATTGAATGAAAACAAACGCACCCATGAAAACTCCTAACTATATTTAAGAAAAGTGATTGTTCATTTTCCTGGACTTGAGGGTGGTGGTGGTGGTGGGGTTAATTTCCTGGATGCTGAATTTTTCAATTTATAACTGATTGCTTGGTGTACCCTAGTCTCGAAAAGGTTATTGTTTCTCATTGAAATTTATGTCAAGGGGGATAAGTGTGATTTACAGTCACCCTGGGTATAAAAGAATAGAACAGCTAGAAATCTCTCCCTGGGATCCCTTTGTAACAGGACTTACTGCTATCTACTGTTGGGAGGAGTACATGGCAAGGCTTCTCTCCTGGGCTCCTCACCTCATCAGACCCCTTACTGCCACCTACTGGATTAAATTAAATCTTCAATTTAATTAAAAAAACAATTTGGCTTAAAACGCCTAACAGTGGAAAATTATTCAAGTAGTCTATTAGGCCTATATTCAGTACAATAGTGCAAAATCTTGTTCTTGCGTAAATTTTGATGTACAAAACCTCCATGAAGAGAAACAAAACATTAATGAAAACAAATGAAAAGCATACTGGAGTTTGCAACCCAAAAATTGAAACTGCACTAAAACAGATGTCAAAAATGTCTCTTACTGTAGGCCTAGGACATGGCCTCAAGATGCCCTTGGCTACAAACCTTTGAAACTCCAAACAAAGTTTTTGTGGAGGAATAATACATGTGATGTGAAGGGAGTAGAAGAGTACAAAGCCTGCTAACTAAAATTCCTGCTGGAGCACATCTGTCAAATTTTCAGTTGTGTGTCTCTTGGGCATTGAACGTGTTTGCAGTACAGCACTCTTCATTTCCCAATTCTCAGTTATGTAGTGCAAAGTTATTGTAATGTCAGATTCTACGCTAAGTGAGGTCCAGGCATCTGCTGCTAGAGCTACTTCCCTAGTACTCTGCAGCCTTCTGCACCAGTTGAGCCATGTACGTTCAAATGTAGTCTATTTTGAACATAAAATGTTAAAGGTTGCAATAACTGAAATAGTTCCAATGTAGACATAAGTTACAACTTAAAACTTACACCTACCCTGTAAAGTCTTATGTAAAATAGATATTGGCATGGTGCATCAATTTAGATTTAGATTTAGATGGCTCTTTATTGTGCCCGAGGGGAAATTGCAGATATGGAGCAGTACAAAACAAGAGAGAGGCACACATCACTATACAATAAACAAGTTTAACAGTTGTATAAAAAAGATCCTAAAAATATACAAAAAAAAAGAAGTGCAAGAAATAATAGCTTAGTGCAATACAGTTGTGCAATTTTGCAATTTGGTCGAGGTAGGTGTGTGTGTGTGTGTGTATGTGTGTGTGTGTGTGTGTGTGTGTGTGTGTGTGTGTGTGTGTGTGTGTGTGTGTGTGTGTGTGTGTGTGTGTGTG
>CABFOQ010053225.1:1224-32134 GCA_900660455.1 Gephyroberyx darwinii
GACACACTCACACACACACACACACACACACACACACACACACACACACACACACACACACACACACACACAAACACACACAGTCCGTGTACCCTACCTTCACCAGGCTGCCTGGGGCTCTGCTTGGAGAATCCTGTTTTTCCTGCATTTTGCCCTCTTTTACCTCTTTCCCTCTCGCTGATGCTTCTGCTACAAATAGCATATTAAAGAATAAACCTCCATCTATGTCTTCCTTCCCACTCTCTCCCTGTCTCTCTCTCTCCCACCAACCCACAATGGCTGGCTCCTGCTTTTCCTCCTCCCTTCCCCCTTTCGTAAACCAAAGCAGGAGCTTAATCCACGCTGCCTTTTTCTATGGGATTCTCTCTCTATCTTGAGCGTCACACTCACACAGCTGTATTTCTAGCTCTCCTATGAAAAACCCACCACCAAATTCTGCCTTTGTGAAAGGGCATGAGTCATGCAGTGGCTGGATATGTAGGATGTGTGTGTGTGTGTGTGTAAAGGAGACAGTAAATATGGGTCACAGAAAATGTATCATAGTGATAGTTTGTTTATGTTACTCATTAGGTGTCCGCCTACACACATCCCTACGGGGATCAATAATGTATCACATTATAACACTTCAATCCTATCAAAAAAACAAAAAGAAAAAGCTATTTGCCACCTTTGAAAAAGATGCCATGGCAATAAACAGTAATGAATCAATGAGATGCTGGAAATTTGTTTTGGCTTCACTTCAGTGATTTTCAGGAGGTTTCAGATGATGAGTGGCAGCGGTGGTCTTGTGTAATTAAATAGGTAGTGCATAGCAGTAACCAACCTGTTTGGATGTTCTTTACTATTACAATTATCAATTTGGATAGTAAAGTAGTAAAAGTAATTGCAGAATTTTGAAGATAACACACATTGAAATAAGTGGATGAAAAGGGTGAAAAGGTTTAGTTCAGTTCCCTGCCCTGTCTGCAACCCTCACCATATATCAATAATGATTTGGCTAATAGGTGGGTATACCCCTCCACCACCCACCCACCTACACACTCATAATAATAAAAATGGTTAAATCTTTTCCAATTCTATGGATAGAATGTGAATTACTAGAATGAAGTTACACAAGCGAAACTAATAAAGGGACTTAATCCTAATAAGCATTCTCATCACTAAACTCAAAACATGCACAGTAATCCGGTCAGACCATGCCAGGCAGCAGGTCCACTCACCGCTGCCAGCTCCATCTTTGAAGAGGAGGAGGCTGGGTGTGTGTGCGGAGGGGATGAGTCTGCTGACCGAGCCTTCTCCTCTGCTGCCGTTGTGAAGCTGGTTGTTTTCGACCACAGCTGCCGTAACAACAAGGGAAATATCAGTTGACAGCCGTGAATCACATTTCAAAACAGTAAGGTAGCTAATTAAAACTCGACTGACTACAGGCTTGCTGTCACCTATGATGAAGCGAAAGTCCAGAATGACATCAGCCTCAAGTGCTAGGCTAACGTTAGCAACCCACAAAGTCAGAGGAGCGATTTACTGGTAATACGAAGTACTAAGTTAAATCTAGCAAGCAAACGCAGTGAGCCCTCTCTGCTCTGACTGACATTTGGTTTTGGAAAACATTCACCCAGGCTTGTCAGATCTAGCTACCCTAAGTACACTAGCTAGCTAACGTAGCATAATTAGCATGTTAGCTGCAGTCTCCTCTTACCTGACTTTGAAGTCTCTTAAGGACTGGTGGTGATGGTCACTCCTGCCCACTCCTGCAATGTCATGTTTCGTAGTTACTGCGAAGCTTTGCCAAAACTACGACAGAGTCCTTGTTCTATAATAACAGTCAGTGAAAATCTTTTAAATTTATGTTACTTCCCAAGCTGGATGCACAGCTCTCTCACTAGCCTCGTTAGCTAGCAGTAGCTATAAAGCTAACGTTAGCCTTCGCCCGCAACTTTTGACTTCTACTCTGTAACTTCACAATTGAATTACCTATCACACAATTTGCATCGCTGCTTGCGTCCTGACATTGACCGTGTTTAGGACGCTGTTTTTCAAAATACAGGAAAATAAAGCTAGCGCCGTGGGTGTCATGCCGAAACGACACAGAAAAGCTGCTAGACTGCAAGGTAGTGATAACATCCAGCCAAGTTCACCGCTCCAGTGGCGTCAGGGCACGCGCACACGCACACGCTCGCTCTCTATTTCTATTAGTCATCTAGGAGAAGCTACATTTTCTGAAGAATATTTTGTGCTTTGTACTTTTTTTGAAATGTTAATTGTGATCAGTTTGGACTCTATTGTGAAGAAGTGGTGAAAATACTAACATATAGTGATATTATTATTACTGCTATTAAAGTGAAACCGAACAGTGCTTGATGTTGCATTCATGTTGAAATTTGAATAAGCTACCATGGTTTAGAAGTTGGTCAGTGTATGGCCTCCGGATGTTGCTGTTGTACAGCTACCAAGTTAGCCCTGAAATGGAAAGGCCAACAATGACCTGGGGGCCATTTGACATAGACCATTTATGGCTCAGCTAATTAAATGGCATGCAATGTCATTTCACCAGGAGGCAGTGGAATTACGTCAGATTCCTATGATGGGTCTTCTGCCTCTGAGGTCCTCTCCTGCGCATGTTAAAAGACAAAAATCTGCCTCTTAGAATGAGAGCTAGAATATTGAACTATAGTACCATAGTTAGACCAATGACTGCATTTATATAGCGCTTTTATCCAAAGCCCTTCACAATATATGCCTCTCATTCACCCATTCATACACACACTGATGGCAGTGAGCTACCATGCAAGGTGCTGGCCTGACCATCGGGAGCAATTTGGGGTTTAGTGTCTTTCCCAAGGACACTTCGACATGTGGACAGGAGGAGCTGGGGATCGAACCTTGTGATCAGTGGCCAGTTGTACTGGAAAGTTCCCTGATGTCAATTTCTGTAACTGTGAATATGAAGCAAAGCCTTGCTGCAAGTGTTCGTGCACAAATACTATTTCTCTTCACAATATTTTCAGGGAAAAGTATTCATTTAATCTCTAATTACCAATAGAGTCACGGCAAGGCACACAGGTTTGTCTGGTGCCCATTTCCCTACATGGAAAACATCTCTACAGAGGAGGATCGACACAAAGAAATTGGCACAGCAATAGAGGAAAGGGAGAACAAGTGAACAAAGAAATCTGGAACAAATAAAAGCTCTATGCATTTGGAGAAGAGCTGCATATTGGCTCAAGAAGTGACTGGCTCAAGGCAAGGAGGAAAATCTCAGAAAGACTGAAAGGACGTGTTTAGACGCCCAAATACAAAGCCAGACATTAGATGTCTTTCATCACTGGAGCCACAACTTATGAGGCCTTCTGTTTTGTTCAGTCCCTTATCAAACTATCTTGCCTTCCCTCACCCACCCACCATCTAATCTCATCTGTCCTCACTGGACAATTCTGCCTTCCCAGTCTTCACAAGCCCCCTCAAAACAAAGTAAACATTTTAAATGATAGAAATACTGATCATGCCCATTCACAATTTATTAAACACTTAAGTGATAGTTTGGTCAGAGTGAACTAGTAGCTCTTTAACCACCTAGGCTGTGCTGCTAAACGGTTTCCAAACCTTTGAGACAAATGTGACAAAGCCAAGAGTTTAATAATCATTTGAACAAAATAGGTGATTAGAATGCATGTTAACAGGAAATATGATTTTACTGCACTTTGTTCAGCTCTGATAGAATGATCAATGGCATTCTCAGCTGAATTTTCCTAGACATGCTCTCTCATCTGGATTGTATAATACTGTGGAAGAAACTAACCCTTAACCTTTAAGTGCTATTATGTTAATATCATATAATAACATAACCTATGAATCAACGTAACACTGTGTGGGAAAGTACTGAGGCTTATAGACTTGTGCACTGCCCTATGGTTAAGTTCAACATCCTTTCATGGGAACATCATTACTTGTCCCAACACCCTCTACAAATATAACACGGCATCTATGGGCAGCAGAGTCAGACAGACTGGTGTTGACAGCTTTTAAGGAAGTACAATCATTATTACTTTGAGGGATAAACGCGATTCAAAGATGTACCAACTACCTTTAATTGTGGTGTGTTATCCAAGGCTCGCTAGAAGAGGACAGCTCTTGTTTCATGTGGAACAAAAAAGGTGGTTGGTTGGTTAATCTGCACACCCTTTAGGCCATATTGCTGAGAAGGTAGGGTTAGTTTATTTAGGACCAAGGATGACTCATTAAGCAAAAACTCAGTACTCAGTAGCAAAAACAATGTAGGTTTTAAGGGTACAATATTGTAATTCTTGAGTCTTTGAAGTGCTGCAGTGACATAAGACAAATGCAGTGTCTATTTTGTCAATTTATTGTAATATGGCATCTGATAATACAAGTAGTCTTAAAACATAAGTCAATAAAATCACATGCAATTTCTTCGACAACACAGTGTCCAGGTATTGTCATTAACCTCAAATATGTGGGATTCAACTGTGGCAACATTCAAAAACAAATGTGCAGATAGAAGCCCCTTCTGCGTGCGAAGCAGAGCAGTACAGTGAGAGTAACTACATTACCCACCACCAAAAATGAATAAAGTATACAACTTGTGAGAGAGGGTGCATCGGGGTATTCTTGAATCACATACGTTCTTCTCAAACATGCCGTTTTTCCAACTTTCTATACCATGCTGAAGAACAACCAACCTTGTGCCCAAGGTGTTTCTGTTGGCAGTGTGCAATTTAGGTTGAGGTAATAAAATGAACTCAAAACACAGTGGGGGATAACACAGACAAATACATGGATTTGTACCAACAGTATCAATGGCTACATGTGAATTACAGTGTGTTATTGCACCAAAACACCCAGAAGACCCCAAATTGTGTGCAAAATAAAGCACAAGATGACCAGTGTGTTGTAACAGCATATAAACCCCAAGCACAAAGAAAATGTGACTGCAAGGGTTTGCAAGTATAATTACATCTCCAAACAACATTTTATGATACACCTGCCGAGTAGAAAAATAGAGCAAGATTAAGTATTTGGAAAGAGTTTGTAGAAAAATATCACAATCACTGAGGAGTAAGATTATTTGGCCAAATATAAAGATAAATTCATTATATAGAATGTTACAATAAGGCTATAGAACAGACATCCAGGGGGGAAAAGGCTAAATCCTATAGTTGCATGCTGACTGACAGCATCTCAAGTGTATAATAGTTCCCTCTTCTGCTCCCTGGATTTCACTCGGGCGCGGGCTCAGCTGTCTCGCTCTGCGCGTCCATGTCCTCGTCACTGTCCAGGCCAGAGCGGTTGAGGACACGCCGCATGTTGAAAGGCATGTCGCGTCTTCAAAATATGAGACAGATTGTGCAAATTGGTGAAACAATCTAATAAATGTGCAAAAGGGTTGTAACCACCTACCGCACCGATCTAGCAATGCATTGTACATCAGAGGCCACATATCTTTAAAAGGCTAGCGTAAAAGGGACAAGAAAAAAAAAAGGATGATGTAAAACATTAAGGAACAGATATAGTATTATTGGACATATAAACACTGTATTAACATATATTAAGGGCCAACAAGTCAATTTTACCTTGCTGGCTTCTCTAGTCTCAATTGTGTGGAATGAAATCCACAAAAAAAACAACCACCATGAAGCCACTTTGGACAAACCTGCACCGATGTAACACCTAATGACAGTAAATGTTGGAAGACCCTACCTGAGCTTGCCCTTCAGAGTGCTGACTTCGCGGTTCATGGCATCTGCCGACTCAGTGGCGTCGTCCAGCTCCCTCTGCAGCTTCCTGCGGTAGGCATTGGCTCGCGTTACCTCCTCCTCTGCCTCCTCCAGCTGACGCTTCAGCTGGCGCATTCGGGTGTTCAGCTTGTCTGCCTGGGGAGAGAGGGTTCACAGAAGGAGTCAGAGCACCCGTGCATAACCACAAACACCAACCATACAACAGCTCAGCAAGGATTTCAGTCTAGACTACATAGTCAGACCTTTCTCTGGATCTGGAAATGAAAAACTAGCTGAACGGCTCCCCATATTGCTTTGTGTACATTTCATTATCCGATTGATGAAAAGGAGGATTTGTGATGAGACCTACCTGGTCTTTGAACTGCTCTGTGTTGCGCCTCTCATCATCAACCTGTAGCATCGCCTCCTTCAGCTTCTTCTCTGTCCGCCTGGCCAGCCTGGAGGCTTGCTGGCGCTCCCTGACAGGAGGAGAACAAGCAAGTGGCCATGAGGAATCAGTACAAAACGTTTCCACAGCAAGAAAGATGGATCCGATAACTACTACTAGACAAGATAAACCAAACATGTAGTGGTCATGTTCTTCTAAAACCAAGAAAAAGGGTCTGGTTTTCTTTAAATCATTTTGTGTTTGTTTGCTTTATTGACCAGTGTAACCATCACCTAATGGCTACTACACAGTGTACTGCCACTCACTTCGTCTCAACGTCCAGCTGCTCTTCTAGCTGAGCCAGCTTAGCCTCCAGGGAAGCAATAGTTGATTTGTACTTGGACTTGACAGTTCCCTCAAGCTCCTGCAGCTTCAGCTTCAGGTCCTTGTTCTGGCGGTCCAGCTGGGAGCGCACCCCCTCCAGGCGCTGAGAGGTATTGCGCTCTGCAGCCACCTCTGTGGTCAGCTGCTCAACCTGAGGTTACAGACACAGAGAGGGACACATAATGTTGAGCGATAATGTTCTAGGACAGCATTTTAACGTTGTAAGCTGCAAGATTCTGTGAAGATTCTGCTGTGGTGTTTCTGCAGTTCCCAGAGTTCACTTAATCAATTAAGCTTTGTTGGCAGTACTTTGACGTCTTTCTCCTTGGATTTTCTGTTGATGAAGTTTGAGTTTCTGTAGGTGGCACTGTTTCCTTTGTCTGTTCAGCTATGGTGGCTATCGCTGCTCATGCTAACTACTCAGTTCTTCTTCTATTTATTCCAAACCAATCGCTGTTGTTGCTGCTGCTACTGGAAAAGGTACACATTACTTCCTGTGCACCGGAGGATGACCTACCTGATGTTTAGAACAGCAAATCTAAAAGCTTTCATGAACAGGGTATCTATTGAATCACTATTGTGGTAGTCAATTGGCGACAGAGAATTTATTTAGAAGAAAATGTTGCAGATTGTCTGGGTCCAAACAAATTGGTCGCTGGCCCATGTCTGGGTCCCTGCATGACCAGATCACTGGCGTCAGATAAATGCCCAAAATGTAGATTCATACTGGCAGAGGAGCAGTGGAATAGTTGTTGAAGTAATATTAAGTAAGTAACTGAGAAAGGAAACTGGGTGATATAAGCACTAAGGAGTAGTGTGTTGGATAATACACTGCATCAACTTCAATTTCAACAGTAGGAC
Organism: Gephyroberyx darwinii; assembly: GCA_900660455.1. NCBI lineage: Eukaryota > Metazoa > Chordata > Actinopteri > Trachichthyiformes > Trachichthyidae > Gephyroberyx > Gephyroberyx darwinii. The sequence continues at coordinate 8,593 of CABFOQ010053225.1, forward strand.
CTTGCAATCAATTTCCTCACAAACAAAGGGCAGAACATAAACTGCTACATTCAACATAGCTGAGATACGTCCATACCTGCAGTGTGGTTCTCTTCAGCCGGTCGTTGGCCATGTCGGTGTTGATTTGCTCCTCCTCCAGGTCTTCCTCCAGCTGGACAATACGAGCCTCCAGCCTCCTCTTCTCATCTGCCATCAGAGAGCTGGGAAAAGAGTGAGGAAGAGGAGAAGTTCATTTAGAGGCTTGAAAAGACAGATTTCCTCCAGCTCTGAATTGCGGTTGCGGTACTTCTGTATGTGAAAAAGGCAAAAAGTCAAGTCCGTTTTTGACACGTCACTCGCTCTTAGGATATAGGTATTATGTCTATTTCAGAGATGCAGATTAATAGATTCTCTGTGTGTTGTAATTGTGTGGTCCATACTTCTTGGTGTTGCAGGTGTTAATCTCATCCTGGAGCTCATCTCTCTCGGTCTGGGCCTGTCTCTTGACTCTCTCTGCAGTGGCCAGGTCCTGGAGGGAGCAGGGGAGACAGGCATGTTAATGGGGCAACTACCTGTACACAATCTGGTGAGAACTTTTTTGTCTATGGAATGTGAGTGTGAACCAAAAAGGGGTAGCTGGTATATCAAATGAATGACCAACAGAGGAGGGTGCCGAGTTTCCAGTTGTGCTTTTCCAGTGTGACTTTTATACCTCTTGGAGCTGCATGGTGTCTGCCTCCATGGCTTTGACCTTTTTCTCATTCTCCTTGGCCTCGCTGAGAGCCTCGTCCCTGGACAAACGCAGCTCATCCAGCTCCCTCATCTGCTCTTTCATCTGGGCCTGGGGAGTGGAGGTACAGACAAACGAGGGCAGAGGTTACACACCCCACTATGCACAGTTTGTTAACTTTATAAAAGCCAAGTTTGCATATTGTGAGTGTGATCATGCGTTTGTGTATGAGACAAGTTGGTTGTTTGCGTATGCTCATCATCTTTCCTTATGCTTTTGACTATGTAGACACTATATATGTCAACTTTGTTAAGCATTGGGACAGTGGGGTAAGGATGTTTTTTTTGCTGTTGATTCAGCTGCAGTGCAATATGGATTTCACAATCAAACAAGGATGAAACAAAAGCAGCTTATGACAGTTTGTGGGTCTTGTAGGCCATGCTGACACAATAAACCCAGCAAAAACAATGTCTCAATACTTTTCAGTGTGTGTGTGTGTGTGTGTGTGTGCACATGTGTTTTACCTGCAGTTTCTTCAGCTGTTTGAGGGCCTCATCGCGACCCCTGTTGGCAAAGTCTATCTGGGTCTCAAGCTCTCCAAGATCCAGCTCCAGTTTCTTCTTGGCTGACAGGGCCTGTGAGCGCTGCCTGCGTTCGTCTTCCAGCTCCACCTCCATCTCACGCACCTGGAGGGCAGAGATAGGAGTTGTCGATTCGTAATCTAGTCAGAGATCGAAACAATCTCTTGCATAGACAAAATATAGAAAATCTGCCACCCTGCAAATGTCTGGCATGTCAGCCATTTACCATGTTCCGTGTTCTTTTGTACCTGTTTGACCAGCTGTTTCCTCCTCTCCTCTCCCTGCTCGTCTCTGGCCTGCAGGTCCCTGTCAAACTGGGCCTTCATGGCCTGCATGTTGACCTCCAGACGCAACTTGGCGTCCTCTGTGGCCTGCAGCTCGTCCTCCAGCTCCTCCAGTTGGACTCTCATCTCCTCCAGCTGCTGCTCCATGCCACGCTTTGACCTCTCCAGCTCATGGACCTGCAGAAGGGTGAGGAAGAGGACAATGCTATACATGCAACATTTTGAGGCAATGGAGATGGGCAATGCCAATGCTCCATGCCAACTCCCCCAAATGATGCCAGTGCCTTCTCTTACACTCTTGCCAACGTCATCCTTGGAGGAGACCAAGTCTTCCATCTCGGCCTTGAGCAGCTTATTGGCCCGGTCCAGCTCGTCCTTCAGGTCTGTCATGGTTTCCAGGTCACGGGTCAGTGTCAGAGCTCGGGTTTCCTTCTCTCTGGCCTCAGCCTCGGCCCGGTCACGCTCCTCAGCATATTGGGTGGAAATAGTCTTCTCCTCAGCCAGCATCTACAAAAAGGGGACAGTAGGAGTAGAATCCACATTTAACTGAATGTAGGATGAAGTACGTTCTAGTGAGCTGAACAGTAGCATCCAAATAGAGCAAGAGAAAATTTGTGTTGTGATCACATTTCTAATTATTTCAAGACAGTTCCAAGACCAAACATAGCCAGCGGGGATGCAACACATGACTGGCATAATACCTGGTCAAACTTCCTCTGCTTCTTCTCCAGGTTGGAGACGATTTGCCTAAGGTGGTCCTGGTCCAACATGAGGTCGTCCAGCTCCTGTTGCAATCGGTTCTTTGTCTTGTCCAGTTTGTCGTAGGCTGCGATCTTCTCCTCCAGTTGCTGGGCCACGCCGTCCAACTCCCGCTGGACACGCTTGCGGCCCTCTTCCACCCCCTCCAGGGATGAGGTCTCCTGCTCCAGCTTCTTCTTCAGCTCTGTCAACTGAAGAAGAAAGGGAGGAGAGAGGGAAGTAGAAGGACAAGAATAAAGAATATTGTCAGGCTGTGACTAAAGACGTAAAGTTGTCAGATCAGCACTCACGCTACTTGATGCATACAGATTTGAGACTACCGTACAACTACATTAATGGGAAAACATTTTCCTCTGTACATACTGTGGGGTTTCTAGGATGTATAGAAAAGAATGACATGTCAGCAGTAAATAAACTGTTACAAAAAAAGAGTTGCGTAATTCTGCATCAAAAAATAGTGACAATGATCGCTGATAAAGCGGGTTGAGAATCTGACCCAGTGGACTGACCTGGGACTGGAGGGTGAGGACCTGCTTCTCAACATTCTTCTTGCTCTCCTCCTCTTCCTCCAACATCTCACGCAGGTTGTTCTGCTCATCCTCCATCTGCCTCAGGCGGCTGGTGAAGGAGAGCTTCTGACGGGTCTCCTCCTGGAGCAGCTCCTGGAATGAACAGGAGAAGAGACAATTCAGGAAAACATCTTGGGCAATGTGTGTGCTTCTCGTACCCTGAAACTATGTAGAAATCATGTCAATCAATCAATCAATAATGTTTGTATCTCAAACTGTGAGTGCAGTAAAAACGAGTGCTGGTACCTGTGTATCCTGCAGCTGAGACTCGACAGAAGAAAAGTCCTTGCTGGCCTTGATGCCCTTGCTTTCAGATTCACTCAGGAGGATGTTTACATTCTCTAGCTCTGACTACATGCGGGATGGAAAGAAAGAAGGAATGTGTGAATGAATGCCACATTGATGTGTCCTCATGCAAATCCATCCGTCGGTCCATCCAATTATTCAACCAGTCAGTCCATCAACCCTCATAGAAATGCTATCACAAATGTTCTCCCACCTCCCACCACCAATCTCACACACTCCGTTATCCGTTATTTAAGCATTCAGTAAGCAGTCCATCTGACTCTCAGCGACCAGTCTGAATCCATACCTGCATCTTGGCGACTTTGTCAGCCAGCTCCTGCCTCTGTCGTTCACTCTCTCCATGTTTGACCTGCAGTTCCTGCACCTGAGCCTCGGCCTTCTTCCGACGGTGCTCAGAATCTCCTTTACCTTGCGTCAGAGTCTTCAGCTCGATCTGCACCTCATTCCATTCGCTCTCAAGGGCCTGCTTGGCCTTCTCCACCGACACCTTGTTCTGTAGAGGTGGCACGTAAAACACACGTTACTTGGGCTATTTGGATGTTTGGTGACCACTCCACAAAGATGGAAGAGAAAGATGCCACTTCAAGTCTAAAGTGGGATTTGCTCTCCATTTTCTTACCCTCTTGGCCTGTTCTAGCTGCTCATTGATCTCGTCAAAGGCCTGGTTGTGTTTCTGTCTCATGTCAGCCATCTGCTGCTCGTGTATCTTGGCCTCCTCCTCCAGTGTCTTCTTAAGCTGGGCAACCTCTGATTCACGCTTGCTCCTGGAACAAGTGAAAGGACAAGAGTATGAGAAAAGAGGAAAAAAAAAAGAGAAACTGTTTATATACACAACCTCATCAAAACTAGATTTACATATCCTTCTGCAACCTTATTGTTGCCCACACACACAAAGTTTCTCCAATACCACTGGTAATCACTGTTACCTGAGCTCCTGCTGTGCTGCAGTGGAGTCCAGAGTGTCCTCCAGCTCCGTCTTAAGGGCCTCCAGCTCCTCTGCCAGGTCCCTGCGTTGTTTCTCGGCCTTGGAGCGGGCATTTTTCTCCAGCTCCAGGTCCTCCTGCAGCTCAGAGATCTGGGCCTCCAGTTCCCTGATGTTCTTCTGGGCCGTGTTCTTGGCCGCGGCCTCCTCCTCCACCCTGGAGATGAGGGGGAAGAAGAAGAATGCAATATACAGCAGAGGCATGTATAGTAATGGAATGACATACCAACCTACCAAAAGGACCTTTTGGTCATGATTTGGTCAAGATTTGCCACTTTTCTGCCTTTTTAAATAGTTTTAGCTAGCTGTAGCTTGCGAAACATTTGTAGTTTTAATCATTTTAAAATACAAACTCCACATACCACAATCCTAGTGATGATTTTGGGCAGAAACCAAAATATGAACAATAGGAAAAAAAACATGCAATGGCTACAAATGTGCTGTCAAACTGCATAGAATCAGTACTTGTTTTAAATTGAAAAACCTGACCAAAATGTCAGTAAGGTCCTGACCTCGCCAGTGCAGCGAGCAGCTCTTCTTCCTTTTTGGCCAGCTGGGCTCTGAGCTCGGCGATCTGGGCCTGCAGGTCTGCTATCTGGTCATGGAGCTCACTGGAGTCTCCCTCCATTTTACGGCGGCTCTTCTCCAGCTCCTGACGCTGCTTCTCCTCCTTTCTTAGACGATCTGAGTGTCAGAACACAAAAAAACATAATTAGTTATTGGGGGTTTCAGTGGGTTGAAAGAAAAAAACAATACTGTACACAACAGTACAAGTCTTACCCTCCAAATCGGTGATCATGGCTTCATGTTTATTCTTGAGTTTCTGCAAGCTCTTCGACTTCTCTTCCTCCTCAGCCAAGTTGGTGGTGAACTCAGAGATCCTCTCCTCCAGCAGCTTCTTCTCCTGAGTATGACCAAAAGCAAGAAAAATGTCTACCTATTGTCCCAGACTAATTTTTATCCTAGCACTTTTCTATTATCTTCATTCTAGGAACAAGGGAATATTTGTATCAGCTAAATGTGTGAAATGTGAAAAGTGTCTGGCCACTAAGCACAAACAAGTTAGGATTAAGGCAAACATGAACAGTCTGTAGCTATAGTGTAGTACAGTATTTATATAGGCCGGCTCTATTCCCTCGGGTAGTCACACACACACCATCACATAATACACGGTAACGATTGATGGAAAAGGCTTAGTGCTATAAAGCAACCATAGGGAGAAGATCAATGAAAAAAGTATCACATAGCAGATCTACCAATATCCAATCAGAGAACATTGACTTGGCATTCTGCTTTAACTCTGCTAGACAGTAACCAGATATTTGACAATGATACACGTACAAACATATTTAATCTAAACTATGTAGTCATATAGTCATGTCATTAGAAAAAAGTTTACATTTGCCCATTGGAGTTTGATATAGAAAGTTAATAGTTTGTATTGGCCACCATTTATATGTTGACAGTCCAAATCAAAGTTAATAAGGCTAAAAAAGCATGTTGTTCTGCCAGACCTTGTTGAGCTTGTTGTTCTGGTCATCCAGCACCATGACATCCTCCTCTATCTTCTTCATCTTGGCGTCCAGGGTCACCTTCTCCAGCTGAAGCTTCTGTCTGGCTCCCTCCTCCTCATCCAGCTGCTGCTCCAGGTCCTGGATGGAGAAGACAGACGTCATGTCTTACAACCATTTCCAATGCTTGTCCCATTCACTTTAAACATTGCCTTTAATTGTAAGTGCATTGCAAGAATCAAGTTTGATTGATTAATTGACTGATTTCCAAGCCTAGTTGTGAACTACTCTTGCTAACAAAAAGAAATTGTAACTCAAGTCCCACATCCTGTATCTTACAGAACCTGACTGACCGTGATGTTCTGTTGCATCTTCTTCCTCTCAGTCTGCAGCTGAGTGACCCTCTCTTCCTCCTCCTCCACGCGGGCCTCCAAGTCATGGAGGATCTCCTCCAGCTCCTGCTTCCTGGTGGCCAGGCGGGATCTCATCTCCTCAGCCTCTGCACACAACTCTGTCTCCGCCTGAAGCTGCTCTTGAAGGGCCAACTTCTCTGCATTCAGCTAGTGGGGGTGAGGAGTAGTTACTAGTAACTGAGAATTGCATTATATCAGAAGTTACTTAATAAAAAGGAGGTGCATCATGAATGGAAATACAAAATCAAAACACAAATCTAAAAATAAGTTGAGCCACTTTCACAGTGGCTAAGACTGACCCCAGATTAAGCCTAGTCCATTATTATAAATTTCTTCAGTGGGAGAAACTTGTACCTGTTGCTGCTTGCTCTCATAGTCCTTGAGCTGCTGCTCAGCCTGCAGCCGTTTCTCCGTCACCTTGATCAGCTCTTCCTCTTTGGCCTGCATCTCCTCCTCCTGTCGGGTCACTTGCAGCAGAGGCTTCACCTGGCAGAAAGAGAGAAAGGTTCAACATGCTAAGAAATCAATTTAATCAGCAAATATGCCATTTGTGATATTTCCCCTTCCCCAGTTGGGGGATTGAAACATTTTGTGGCACACTTTTTATGGCCAAAAAGAAATTTAAACTGCCTATTCTCTTTAATGGGGCTTCCATCTGTACCTTGGTGAAAAGCCTCCACCACTGCCAGTTCCTGAGTTTGAGGTAGGCTGCGCAGTTCCTCTGGATCACCTTCATGGCTGTTAGCTGCTGCTGCCTCTTGGCAAAGGCTCTGGAATAAACAAAGGTAAATAATACATAAGAATGTTTGCCATTTTGTCAAAAAAAAACAAAAAAACAAAAACAAACATACTGCAGCTTCTCATAATGGCAGAGAGAGTCTCAGTCTCTTACTTTCAATATGCACTGATGACATGCTGCATTAACAGCATTCAGTTGCTTGCTCTTTACAGATGTGTAACCCAAGAACAGATTCTGTACAGTGCCATGGCGCGTTCATGGTGAGGACGTATACACCAAATTATCTTTTTTTTTTTCCAGAGAAATAAATCCTTCATACTTGCGGGCCACGTATCCCCTGCACCAGGCCTGGAAGCCGATGATAACGTCAGTGATCTTCATGTCTCTCTCCTCCTCCAGGTGGGCCAGAACCCCGGCCCTGAAGAACACTTTACTCTGACCGATACGGTACAGGTTGGGGTCCAGCTCAAGGGCTTTGATCTGACATGGAGAAGAGAGAATGAACCGTTGTTGTGACGTTAAGGCACAGACAAGTTGTTGCTCTCGATACAGGGAAGAGGCAAGATAGGAACAAGCGTTTTGTTGCACTTATGGTGAAATGTTGACTTTTAATTGATTGGTCTTACCATGAGCACACAGGCTTGCTTGCCATCCATAAAGCCTTTGGGAATGGCATTTGGAGTGAGGATCTCATACCTGAGGGACAGGAAAGCATAAATGATACTCAATCCACAATTTGAAGGGAGAAAATAGGATTAAGGAAGGCAGTAGTGTAAGGTAAACCATTACAATGCATATAATTCCTTCATACAGTACATGGAGAGATGCTGAGAAGGATGCTCTTATTCACATGTGTACATGGGTGAATAAAAATAACTTCCAAATCTGAAACAATATATAAAGCAACAGAAATTACAAAATGAATCCGTTCATGCTAATGCGTCTCTCCCATGTTACCTCTGTCTGAACTCCTGGAAGACGATGCGGTTGGGGAAGCCCTGTCTACAGATACGGATCCCCTCTAGGACTCCATTACACCTGAGCTGGTCCAGAACCAGGTGGGGCTCCAGCTTACCAGCCTGAGGGAGGACAGATACACAGACTTATCCTATTCCTTCTTAATCTATAATGGCGATGGGTATCCAAAAAAAACCCAACACTTTTAATTATCTGAAAGTGTTTATTAAACTGTGGGTCAAGACCCAAAATGGGTTCTTTTTCAGGTCGGTTCCCACAAGTCAAGTGATGCCTGTGCCTCTCATTTGCTGAGAAGTACCTAGCATTCAAGAGTCCTTATCAGTATTGATTATGGCTATCTAATGTACAATGGGGATTCACCATATATTTTCTTCTCCCTCATCATCATTTGAACACCTGTCATAACACTCATACTGCAACTTGTTGCTCTGTACCTTCTTCTCGTGGTTGGGGATGATGCAGCGGACAAAGTTAGGGTTGGTATTTCTGAGGGTGGCCATGAGGTTGCCCAGCTGCTCCTTGTACAGCTGGCCCACAGTGCGGAACATGCCCTTGCGGGGTTTAAATGCGCCGTGCATGGAGTCCGACATTCCTGCCACCTTGTCCAGGCAGACAATACGGTCCACTGTGAGGACAGGGAGGGGGCACATCAGAGACCGGCCAAACCATGCGTTCCATCAGGGGAAATGAATACTCCGGCTAATTCAGCACTAACAAATACAACTAGTCTAAATCACTGTTTAAATTTACAGAGAAAATTGAGGTAAAATTGAATATCAAGTTCATGTAATAACTCATCCAGCACTTATTGATGCCAAGTAATTATTTTGGCTGCAGCTGCATTTACCCAACACCAGATGGCCTCGCACTTCCAATATTTAGTTCTAGTTCCAGTCAACTGATTGCTAGAATGGCGTGCTCTGGATTTAGTTCATTTTCCTGGCATTTTATGACTAACAAACTAAAAGGTATTTAAAGTCAATAAGGTTCAAATGTCTACTAAACACTAAGTAGTATTAGTTTTGAGAAGCATGCAGCTACTCCACTTACCATCTCGCCATAGGTCAGCAACAACTTTGTCTGTAGACTGGTTGAGCAAAGTGGCCACACACTCGTTCAGCGGATCCATGTTTTTCATCAGCCAGGCATCGGCCTTGTAGCCCACCTACAGCAGGGAAGATCGCTAGTTATAATGTGTAAGAACTGAACAGGGAGCTGGTTATGCCAGATATTCTCCCTTTATTTAGTTTATGCCTTATTGCCTGGTCTTTGATACACACATGCGTAATGTTTTCTGATCTTTTCTGACCTTTCCAGCATAGTGCATAATGCAGAAATCAGTGTCATCCTTGAGTTTCTTGGACTTTTGGAACTTGGGGTTTGAGCCCTGCTCCTGAACAACCTTCTCCACAAAGCTCTTGTCTGTGGCCTTGGGGAACCAGCACTCCTCATCCAGCAGAGCCAAGATGCCTGGAGGGCCAGCCTGAGAGGAACAGCAGGAATAAAAAAGGTAAAGGAGGACTAGTCAGTCGGTATAACTACTTTAATAAACCATTCACAGTTTAACAGCACGTTACCATGCATGCCTCAATTTATATGGAGGCAATTATTTCCCCCCGGGAAATAGATTGCTTTGCAGCTAGCCTGAAAGCAATCCTTAAGATTAACGGTCATTCCAGGCATAACAGATTTTATCACTGCTAGTGTCTGAGGCCTGAGGAATAGTAGGAATAGTAATTGAGGGAGACTTCTTACAGGTTTCTCAATCAGGTCAATGCAGGGCTGCAGGTCGAGGCCGAAGTCGATGAAGCTCCACTCGATGCCCTCCCTCTGATACTCCTCCTGCTCCAGGATGAACATGGTGTGGTTGAAGAGCTGCTGCAGCTTCTCATTGGTGTAGTTGATGCACAGCTGCTCAAATGAGTTCAACTATAGGAGAGAGAAGGATGGATAATGAATTTTATCTCAATGATAAAAGACACTGAAGCCACTTCAATTTCACTCAGAACTGCATGTGTGAAAGATGGTGAAAAAAGTCTGATTCAGATTGAGATCTAGAAAAAAGTCAGTCAGGTATAAGTTGAGTCAGATCTCAACACTGATGCCATGCCTCAAAGATCTCAAATCCAGCGATATCTAGGATGCCAATGAAGGAGGCCCCCTGTCTCTTGGTCTTGTCCAGGGCCTTGTTGATCCTCATGACCAGCCAGCGGAACATCCTCTCGTAAGAGGCTTTGGCCAGAGCCTCCACAGCAAACTCTGCCTGCTCCACGGTCTGGGCCTTCTGCACGTAGTCCCTGCCCACCTGGATGACATGAAATGAAGTTATAGAAAATAATTCTTAAATGTCATACTTGGATATTGGAATTTGTGTCTTGCTCCTAATTGCACATTAAAGTAATCTGCATGGGATCAGAGGATTTCTCTGAAATTTGTCTCACTGATCGATTCATTTGTGCGTGCATTTCTTTTGGGTTTAGAAACAGACATCAAACATCAGATGCAGGTCAACAAATGGAGGATAGCATGTTAAAGAATTACACAACACTCCCAAAACGGTCCTCAGTGTCAGACGTAATGTGGCAGATGAGAATGATGAAGGGGACATCATAAATATATGGCTATAGCACACCAATCAATTTATACCATTGACTGGCAAGGAATCATCATATATTCTCATACAGACCTTGATTCTTGGGGACAGGATGGCTCGTGTGAAGTCAGTCACATTCATGCCCATCAGATGGCACACTTTCTGGGCAGCTGGGGGTAAAAAAAAAAATATGGGCGTCAGTTTGGAGGGTGAATGGGTAGATGGGGGATGAATTGGGTTTGAGAAAAGGCAGTGAGAGAGCAGGTGTGTGAAGAGAAAGTGTTGATGATGACAGTGAGGTTGTGTGAACGCCTGTACCGGTGTCATCAGGCATGGAGGCCTGGTCAGAGTGACGCTCCTTCTTGAAGCTCATATTCCCCAGCTGCAGCACAGCTGACACCACCTTCAACAGACCTGACCAACAAACGACCAACATGTTAGAACAGGCGAAGGCATGGGAGAGGTGAAGGGTGATGGCATTCCACCTGTTGGTCCAAATTATTCAGAGGACTCTGCTTATCTGCTGATTGTAGGATTTACCAATCTATGTGCTCACTATCCTGTTAAATTTGCCCTCCGCAAATACCCCAAATACAAAAAGCATTACATAGAATAAACCTTACAAGTCATTTGCGTTATCTAAGCTGACAAAGTAACCAAAAACTGAGCTGATATACAGGAAATGGTCTTCAATGAAGCCATATGCTGAGATATGGTATTTATATGAATTAAATACCCATCGTTTCTTCTTCTGGGACGCCCATGATCTTGAAGGCATCCATGGTCTCAGTGAACATGTCGTCATCCTGCTGGCCAGGGATGGTCACATTGCCATTGAGCAGGAAGTTGTATTTGCTGTAGTCCTCCAGACACAACTCGGCTAGGCAGAGAGAAGGAGGAGGAGATTATTGATTGAAAATATGTAACCCAACTAATTAAATTGTTTGGTTTCTTTAAGTTGAAGAAGCTCTACTGTTGCATTCACATGGGACTGATCAACTCTGCCTGGCTTGGATGCAGGTGACAGTTCAGCCACTAATATAACTGAACTGAGAAACAGGAAGCTCAGTTTTCAGTGATTGTGAGGCCCACCTATTTCCCATGTATTTGCAAGTATTCATGGTTAATGAAAGGTCTTGACAGTTATCCATATACCTTAACTATGAAACTATTTTTATTGCAGTAGCCCAGCTCAGTATAATAATAATAATAATGATTCAGATTCTAATAAGGTATCTTGGGTGCTCACAGCGCATCTTCTCCCCTGCTCCTGTCAGCATGTAGTAGAAGATATGGAAGGTCCTCTCCTCTTGAGCTTGTCTGATGGCTCGAGACTTCTCCAACAGATCTAACAGCATTCCTGTCAAGGATAGACCGCAGCAAAACAATATATCTAAAATGTAAACGAAAATGCAGAAAAGAACTAGCGTATTTAAAAAAGGATACAAGTTTCAATGTTGGCTCCAACAATGTATCCGTTGACGTCAAAGTTGATCCTGATGAATTTTCCCTAGAAAAAAAACAACATTTGACACTGATTTCTGGTTTGCTACAGAACATTTTATGGATGAATGAAATAACTTTAAAAGGCTGTACTTACAAATCGCGAGGAGTTGTCATTCTTGACGGTCTTGGCATTGCCAAACGCCTCCAGGATGGGGTTAGCCTGCAGCAGCTGTTTCTCCAGCTCCCCCTGGCAGAAAGACAGCAGCATAACAAGGATTCCAGTAATCCTTCATTAGGACTCTGAGCAAACCTTTTCCTTGGACAACATGAACATGGCTGAGCATAACTTCAGGCCATGTGTTCATCTTATATCTCAGCAGTCATTTCAATGTCGAATAAACACACAAGGCCTGATTATGTACAATGACTCATGCTTAAAAATCAGGTAGCGCATTCAACAGAATATCCTCGGGGGATGTTATCCTGTCCCAATCAACCTCACACACACACATATACACAAGCTAATGTTAAATCCCGCACATTACAACACACACACCCATTCCCAAGACACAGCAAGCCCACTCAAGCACAAAACCCTGTAAGACATCCCTGTCCATGCAGGCACAAACAAGAGCACGCAGCAAAAAGCACACACAAAGTTAGCCGAGATCCCCAAAGGAAACACAGGAGTGCACTGTAACACCCCACACAAGGTCGGTACTGGGCTTACAACAAAGACTAATTCAGGACTGACCAGATCAGAGAAACAATAGCTGCTGGGTGGGGTGGGATACCTTCACCAAGTACAGCCTCAAACTAAGCACTGAACTTGAGATAGGATTACCCCTCAACTGCTCTGGTGTGTCGCTCGGCAGTTCACCGCCGCAAGGGAAACAATCACTGAGAAGGTGTATCCCTTTCTCTTTTGAACCCACCCCTTTCAGATGCTTTATGTCCAGGGAGAACTAGCCTTTTAAGAAAAGCGACAATGCAACCCAACTTCACTAGAATAGAAGTCATATGGATTATTTTTGCGTGGAAATCTAAACTCTTAACAGTTTCTATTAATAAGTTCCTATTCTCAATTCTTATTTGTAAAGCCACAATCCCTTTTAAAACACTGAAAGCAAATTCCCTCAATACCCAGACAGGGAAGAGTGAGATTTTGTTAGTAATGTAACAGATGTGCAAAAACAATCAGATGCCATGTTTATGGGGTCAGAAAGATGAACTCACATGTGACAGTACTGCACTGCCCTAGAGGTGGGATGAGAAATAAAAAGGGAGAGAATTTAAAACAATTGGCACCACTGAAGTGTACAGAGTGTATAACTGTAAAGGATACCTGCTGTCAGCTCCACAGTGAAGAAAGGACACACACACCACACACACACACACACACTTTGAGTCACTGCAGAGAGGCGAGGCAGGCACGTCCAGGCCTGAAAGAGGAATGTAGGGCACACAGCTACATCCATCATTAAAAAGGGAGATAGCACAGAGGTTAGGAAGCTACCAAAATTGGCTACGGACTAATATGGAAAACTACAGAGGAGAGGGAAAGGACAGGGAGGGGGGGAAGAAGCAGGGGGAAAGTAACAAAAGAAGGAAAAAGGATGGTCCCGGTGTGGTCTTTCAATCTTCTGAGATGAGGCACTATGGGGGAAGAGTCAGGAGGAGGGGAGGAGAGAAAAGGAGCAGTAGGACTTCACTGACCTGATCTTTTTTGGACTTGAAAGATGAGGCAACATGGGCCAGATACTGGATGACTTTCTTTGTGTTCTCCGTCTTCCCTGCTCCTGACTCCCCTCTGTGGGGAAAAGACGAGATGAAAAGGGGAGAGGTTTAAGATGCATCATATGTAGCATGGAGAAGGGGTTCAAATGTAAAGAGGCATGTTGCACATAATGGCTGGGTATTAAATAATGACTTAGGAGCGATATCTATTTGAAAGCATTAAAAGATATCAAAAGGCTACAAAATGTTGGATTCTCATAAGCACTCAAGTTCTGTTGCATTTGTATTGAGGAAATGAATTGTGCGTGGCCTGGTGCTATTTAGAAAAGCAGATGTAGAAAATAATGTAGTTCATTGCAAGAGGAAACAGTTCCACGCGTTTCCAGGTACAAAGAGAGATGACCTACGTGCAAAGGATGGACTGGTCCTCACGATCTGGTAAGAGGGGAGATAACGAGGAATAATGAGGCTCATGAAACAAAAGTTGACATCACTCAAAAATACAGGCAAGTTGAGTTGCAGCTCCGTGATTAGCAGAGTAATCTGCTTTGTCATTGAGTTTTTCTCTAAGTAAGCACGTGGTTACATTTGTGTGCGTGTGCACGTGCATTGGTGTATGTATGCATGCGCGTTGTACTACCGCAAAACCCATTCTCATACCCTGCATCATGCTCCTGTAGGCGCTGTCTGTGATGGCGTAGACGTGGGGGGGCATCTCGTGCTTCTTCTTGCCCTTGTACATTTCCACTATGTCCTCGGTGTAGATGGGCAGGTACTTGTACGGGTTGATGACCACACAGAAGAGACCGGAGTATGTCTAGGTAAAAGGAAAAGTGACCGTCAGAATAGGTTTTAATGCAATGTGGGTTGTAGCATGAGTGCACACATGGGAATCATACAAAACCATACAGTGCCAAGACAAGCATGAAAAAGGGGGTGTGTCAGTTACATGTGTGTCCATGCAAGTGTGCATCAGTTGCATCTGTTTGTGTGGCCCCAACTCACATAGATGAGGCCAGAGTAGTATCGCTCCTTGAGGTTGTGCAGCACAGACGCCTCGTTCAGGCAGGTGAGCTCGGCCATGTCCTCCACCTTGCTGAACTTGGGTGGGTTCATCTTCTGGATGTCATCCTTGTTGACCTTCACCTGAGATTAACAAAAAAAGGAAACTTGTCAGAGGGCCTTCGACTGGGACAGACTCTTCACTGATGATTTACTGACTGTTTGATTGGTTAGAGCTAAACTGAAACATCAGTTGGGCTACTAACTGAAGCCTGAAGCTGACCTTTTGCCTTAGTGGTTAATGGGTTTTGAAATTCAGTCGCTTTCATTTTACAGGCCAAAATTATTTTGATAAATTTCATATAAAAGCAGAAAAAAGCTGGTTGGTTACCTGCCAAGGTGGTTTGTTAAATTGACTTACCAGCCAAGGCTAAAACCTGCCAGCACATGTCTGGTGGTAATTTTAATTCCTGGTACATATATAACAAGCAACGTCTGACTATTTTCATCGTTACCTTCTTGCCAGAGTCGACCAGCTCCACCATACACTCCTCCCCATGCTCCTCCTTGACGGAGCCAGCCTCGAAGCCCAGCTTCTCAGAGGGGATCCACACCAGCTTCTTGGTGGCCCAGTCAGCCTGGGCCAGGGGGTTGTGCATCGAGCCGCGGTCGCCATACAGGAACTTATCTGCGTCCGTCATGGTGGCTTTGGGACAGAGCAAGAGAACAGGATATTTAGGACCGATTATCACGTCCACAGGACATTTTAGCTGGATGATGAAAGGATGAAAATGTAAGAAAAAATATTTTGCTATAGTGGGAATTTGTTGAAGGTGTTTTTGTTTTGAAAATGTAAAAAAAAAAAAAAAAAAAAGCCAAGCTACTGCCCAATTACAGTATAGCTGCATACATTTAAGTTCATCTGGCCCAGATCCATGCTCCTGAAAAGAACTACTGTTCACATACATCTCATCTATTGAAATCATCAAATATGACCTTACTCTTGTTTGAAATGTTAATCATGTGATACCCATCACATGGAACTGTGGTTTGACTTGGCAGACAACAGAACATATAGAGCATGTGCTCATGGTTATTTTGTATTGTCAGCGTACACACACACCATTTGGCTTGCCTTCCCCAAATGATTTTAGAGACAGTTACCTTCAACAGCGTAATGTTTTTGACTGTCCACTTTCAAATTTATATAAATCTTTTAGCCATGTTGTGATGCCATTTCCTTTCCATGTGAGGTTTGGCTGAATAAATACTGCAGGCTACTGGTGGAAATATGGTAAACTATGCTAGATTAGCCTACACTATGGCCTTGAAAATGTGGTTTCCCAGAGAAAAGGATTCATAACCCCTATGTTATATGAATCATATTATATATCTAAAAATCACAAGCAAACAGGAGTTTGACGTCTACCTCTCCAATGTCAACCAAAACCCCAAATCTTGTTATGGCTCCTTTGTGCTCACCCTACATCGCTTCTCCAGGTTCTTTAAGCATACGGGCGTGTTACACAAGTTAAAACTTGTTAGTCAAATGCCATATTTACAGAGTTCTTGTTTCCATAAGACCCGGAGATGTTCTTGATGATGACTGAAACTTCTCCAAACAGTAGTACCCCTTCATATCTGACTAAACGCACTGTGTGTGGATCAACTGAGATGTGTGTGCGTGCAGAGACACACGCTGCAAAATCCACTGCAACGCCACAGTAACCTGCGGCACATCACAGGTTGGGGCACGTAGCGACCATAACTATTTACACCATCTACAGCTATTTTCTTTTTGTAGTTTTATTATCACGAGGATGTAACCTACGACCTAAACCCGTACATCAACATAACCACGTTGCTCTCCATTCTCCTTGCTCTTGGCACTCTTTTCTGAAACAGCAAACAAAGAGGTGCTCTTTAGGGCTGCTCCAAGCAGACAAATGGAGAGGAATTATTTGTTCAGCTGGTGTCAGGTGACTGCACTGTAGTGGTAATGCAAAGCTCAATGTTATGTTACTTTCCGACCGTGGTTTGGAAAACTCCATAGTCAAAACATCTTGAATGTCACCTTCGCCTCTTGGTTTACGACCTGAGGGGCACCTCGGCTCTACGGCCCCATCTCTCCAAATCTCTCCTACCTGTCCATCCCTTATTCTCCGACTAGCCTACATTCCTTCCTCACCCGCTCATTAGAAAAGGGAATTCCACAAATTCCCAACCCCTTCTCCCATTCCTTTGCTTTACCCATTATCTCCACCACTTTCTCCGGGTCCTCAATTTCCCTCTGACCATTACCTGCTTGGCTAAAACATCCCCAATCACTCTGCTAATGGACAGTGAAACTGGCCTTCTGCATCAAAGCCTCTAGCTGTCTGTTATACAGTGGCTGACTGAGGCCAGTGGAGGGTTGCCTTGTTTCAGAACAGGGCAGATAGAGAGGCAGCGAGGAATTTTGTGAGCAAGTCTGGACAAAGAGAGAGAAATGTCATTATCCCGACCACACCCCTCGGGAAAGCTCTCGTCAGAATGACCGAATACCATTAAAAGATAAAATGCCATCTTTCTTCCCCTCATCTCTGCTTTCGCCAGCTTCAGGTGCTGCTGTCCTGTATTTATTTTCCTGCTTTAAGTGATTTGTAAATAATATCGAATTTACTGCATGCACAGTACCAAAGAAATGGTGTCATCCCTCCCTAAATATTTATGGGTTCATAGCCAACAGACATGAGAATTTAAACCTAAAGTGTCATTTAAGTAAAACCAAGCTAGTCTTCACAGACAATGTTTGGAGCAGGCATGCTCCTCTCAGGTACAGATGGATGGATCAGGGTGAGAGAGAGGAAGAGAGAGAAGGAGTGATGAAGAGTGTGAGTTTATATAGGGAGAGGGATAAAGGGATAAGTGCATAAGGTGTCATCTGTTTGTCCCTAAGTTCATTATGTGCTCAGACTCTCTAAGAGAACAGTGGGTGTGTGTGTGTGCGCGTGCGTGTGGGGGGTGTGTGTGTGTGTGTGTGTGGGGGGGGTTATCATGTGCCATGCAGGACTAACACATGCAAAGGGAAAGTGTGGCCTGCCTTCTTGGAACGACTAAACCGCAACAATCCCAGAAGTCAGATAAGACAAAGAGCATCACAAAATGACATTTGCTATACAAGTGTGAATGCATGATTACATTTAGAGCAACACAGACATCTTGCAACATGTACATGTGCCCACTTGTGACATTCAGCTGAAGGTGGCTTTGCTGTGAAAGCCAACCATGGGTCAACTTCCTCAGGAAGTTGCACAAACCCTACTAGGCACATTTTGACACTTCCAGATGACAAGTTGCACTACTTTAGTCTTTGGTACCCGTTCTTGTCATTCTTATCCAGAGCGAATGACAACACAAATAGTATTATAAGTAAATAAGTAGAATAAATGTGCAGACAGTAGAATACATAACCCCATCAAAATCACTAACATACAGGGAACATTGCACTGATGAGTACTATCTTATGACCTCCTTTACCTGATTACCTCTATTGACCCTTTGCTTTGGAGCCTTTTGATTTAGCAAGCAATGCAGATGGATTGCCACTGTGTGCGTGGGGCTATCTAATCTGTGTCCCTTGTGTCCCTTGGGCCAACCTTGCCTCCTCAGCACGTTTCCAGCAGCATCTCCTTGTCTCCTGTTCACTCCTGTTCTTGGCTGCAAGTCAATCCCGGCTTTATCCTGGCTTCCATGGCTCTGACCTCACAGGAAGACACATGACCCTTTATAACAAAGCCCTGCCATCTGCAGCTTGCCTGGCGATAGGGGCTTGGCAGGGTGAGGGATTGATAAAGGCTGATGATGTTTTGGTACAAGTCAGATCAGCTTGCTATGATGTTTGGAGTCCAAGTATTAACGCAGGGGAGGACAAGGATTTTTAACAGGATTGCTTAAACATTTACCCGTTGAGTTGGAGTGGGTTGCACAACAGCATACGATAGATGCTTGTTATGCTTGGTGAAGATGTGAAATAGGCGCAGAAGGTGGAGCAAAGTCAGCTATAGCCTTTTAGGGAGAGGAATTAGGAGGGCCAAAGAGAGGTTTTGTAGCATTTCATAGGCTATCGCCATTAATTAACCCTGGGTGAGCTGGCATGACTGCACCAGTGCAGTCTCTTGGCTGAACCAAAGGAGGTAGACTACATTTTCATCAGTAATACTTTTGCAAGTGGTGACTAGAAACAAGCCCCGACTTGAACAGTTTACAGCTTAGGACATCACAAAAATTTCAAAAAGTTAGTCAGACAGGCCTAACCCATCAACAGAAAGGCCACTAATCATTACCAAAGCCGATCAGAGCGCCTCATGCCATTTCTGTGTCCGCAGGATAAATACACATCAGGGTGTACAGTTGGAGTTCTGGCAAAACTACTTCAAAGGTAGTTTCAAGTCTAATAACTAGACAAGACAAAGAAATACTGCATCTGGGTTCAAGAACTGCATCCTGCATCAAGTAATACTTTTCTGAAAATAACATAATAATGGTGGTTGTTAATCTTGTGATGGTCACCGACTGAAAGTCATAGTTTACCCACCTTTTCATTTAGCAGCATTTAAAGGGAAGGGGTGGGGCGGCAGTGGGGGTGTAAGCCAGAAGGAAGTGCCGCAAGTATCAAAAAAAAAAAAGTTTTACCCATTTTAAATCCTGCTAAACGTTTAAATTATCTGAAATTATGAATCAACGTGCGAACAGAGAATGCAGTAATTGAGCATGCGCAGGTTTACAAGGCTCCTCTATGTGGCGTGATGAGGGGAACACCTGGCCAGGTGCGTGACAAACAACAAAACAATTTTTCACCTCCCCTCGTCTAATTTACAGACTATCACCACTGCACTCTGTTTAAGCGCGCGCCTTCTGGTGAGGATTACCCGCCAGTTTAGAGACAGTACTGTTACTTTATATCAAGCTGCAGGAAAAAGATGAAAAACTTTTTAAAAAAACAAACCTGTTCTTCAGCTGCAGGCACGGTGGATAGGCTCAGTTCGTCTTTTGCCGTCCGTTTTTTGCAACAGCAAATCCTGCTCGACTTCACAAGGCACAAAACTGCACAACAGAGTCGCTTTTTCTTTTCTTCTGCAGGTCTGTCTGTCTCTTTCTTTCTCTCTTCACCTTCCTCTCTGCTCTCCCTCTGTCATGCGGCCCAGCTGTCCAGGCGTGGCTCAGAGAGGACGGTCGGCCTGGCTCCTTGATCCGCCCAGTTTTATCATTCACAGGTAAGTTGAAAGCCCCGCCCCGCTCGTGAATGCTGCCTTCAGGTGCGCCTCCTACTTTATGATGTCGTAAGATTTAAGTAAGAGTTGTCGTTGCATTCAAGCGTTTTCCGTGTGAAATAAAAACAAAGTGACCTTGTAGTTAGAGTAGGTTTTTGGTGGCTTCCACATTATTTTTTGGCAAAAAGATACTTTGTGACCCAGCGTCAGGGCGGAGAGGAGAAATGCATCACACATGTTATTTATGTTTTCACTGTTTAATGTATTGACCAAAAGTTGTTGTATACATAACTTTTTGCATCCCCTGTTGTCACAACTTCACACTGCGTCCTAAGTGCCAAGTCTCTGCATTATTAAAAAACCCCATTATAAAACCCACTTTCCCAGCCATATTTATTGACCACCTTGATTGGTTGTTCATATGATTACAATATGTCTGACAGCACATGAAGGCAGCAATATGCAGGAATAGTGCATATTCAGTCTGTGATGATCATTATTACTTACCTTACTGATTGTGATTGACTATTGTAGGTAGATTTCATTGGTTGTGTCTAACTATTTTGGGTTGATGATCAAATGATGTGTGTGTGTGTGTGTATAGGAATGCAGAGCCTTGTCTGTACCTGTGAAGAGGAGAAATGAAGGGGAGCAGGGGTGGGGCACTGCTGATGTGTCCATGGTACAAATCGGAAATAAACACAACCGCCTGCAGAGAGATGAAAGAAGTTTAAAAAAGTGTAATTCAACATGTTGACTGCTACACAAACTATAATGTTACTATATTCACGTTTTGTGTGTTTTTATTGACAAGTCACTGAAAATATTGCAGAGATAGCGGGCCGATGTCAGTAATAGCATGTAAAATACAATATATGTGGTATATTCTCTTATTTTGTTTCCCTCACTATAACTGAATAAGAAATGAAGTAGATTGTGTTTTAAAAAAGGATATAGACATAAAGATGTTTATAAATGAAGAGAAACATATATTTAGAGCTCAGGGTACTACCAAAACTAACACTGGTTCCAATAGTAGGGAGAATGTCTACCTGGCGCTTTCTCACCAATGATGAATTTCCTACCATATATGGTCAGAGAGGGAGAGACAGACAGAGAAAGAGTGTCAGAAAGAGGTAGGGAGAGAGAGGTGGAGGTGTGGTCCATGGTTGTGTTTTTGCTGTGGTGTAAAGTTACTTTTCTAACCCTGTCATTACCTCTGGCCCTCCTCCTCTCCTTGCTCTAGTCTGTCATGCTTCAAAGATGGGCTGTTAGACGTACGGAGGCAGCGTGTTGCAGCAGGACTGTACTGAGATAGGAAAACAGATAGAGAGAGAGAGACACACACACACACACGCACACACACACACAGCAAGATAAGGTATCTGTATATCAGTAGACTGCTGTTTTCTGATTGATTTTGACCGTGTGCAATCAGGGAACCAAACAAAACTAAAACAGTCTAACAATGCAACTTTACAAAAGGTTAGTGTTGAACCACTGATCATATTGATTCCTAATTTTAAAGTAGCAGTCGGGGCCAATCCAGAATAGTGCTTCCGATATGACCTTTGCTAACATGTTTGGGTAAAAGCTGACCCATAGAAGAAATTCTAGGGTGGTTGTCATGTTGAATTTTTTTTCTGGTGAATTTTAGAAGCCCTTTAATATTCGAATACTCATTTCATGCTATTTGGTCAAATGGTCCAATTTAACATAATATGCATGTGCTTCATTTTTCGTTTTGAAATATTTTTTTTAATTTTATATTAAAGGACATAGATAAAAGATCAATGAGGAACATTATTTTGAATGTTATTGCAATATTTTTCTAAAGATACATTTGAGGCAACTTCTTTAGGGGCGTTTTTTAACATAAAAGATTGTTTACTCTGTTTTGTTTTGAGTATACATTAACTTAGACAATGCAAAACATGCATCACACCAAAAGGGATAACATAGGCCTAAGACAAGCTAAATGCTAAATAGGCTGAAACAATACAAATGGATATAATGGAACAACACTCAATACTGATGTGGCTAACTGTACCTGAGTATGATCTTACCAGTAATGGAAACATTCTATGTAATCAATAAATAAGAAGCATCTCTGCAGTCTATAGTATGGTCAAATTTGAAAACAAAAATAATAATTTCTGTGTACATTTAACACAACGGCTCTGTGAGTTTCACATCATACTTTGGGGCACTAATCCTGATCAAGGTCTATTTCTTCATTGTCAATTTCTTCACTGTCAAATGAGTTCTTGCACCAAGCTGCACGGGCACATCCACATGCCCCACTGCAATACATTCCTCTTCTGCGACAGAGACAATGCCTGGTACTGCACTGATTTCCACTTTCGTTGCATCCACAGATTGTCAGCTCCAAGTATCTGGCCTGTACAGGTTCCTTGGTTAAAAACTGGGGGGCCAGCATGCCATCCACCATGTGCCAACCACAATTGATTGGTGAGGGCAGTCACTAGTGACTGTTTCCACACCTTTGTTTGATAGTGGGCCCTCATGATGCGCAGAGTGCACAGCGAACTACATGGATTGAGTTGCTGGTTGATTTTGGGTCATACAGTTTGCATACAAACTGTTCTGCCAAGGATAGAGTAGCTGGACTTGGTACTTCATCCTCACCAAAGTTATGGATAAGGAGAGGGCACTGCTGGAACACTTTCCATGCAGTCCTTTTTCCTATTCCAGTAAACTGGCTGGTAGTGTCACATCCAGTGATAGCATGAAATGCCAACAGACCATTAAGCATCTCATTTGGCATTCTGATATCATGAACTTTGATGTCGTGTGGTTTCTTGGCTGTTCCTCCTTTGCACAGTTGGTGTGCAAACACAAGAAGTAACACCAGCACATCCGTGTCCCGGCACTGAATGATGAGCCTCTGATACCCTTTCATTGTTTTCTTTAGGTTATGGAAAGCAGCCTGAGTTGTCATTTCAGGAATATCGATATGGGCTCAGTTGGGCTCAGTGAATGCACAAATAATGCTTTTCCCTGATGCAGTTTGTCAAGTGTTGTCTTGAAATGCTGACTTCTGTATACGCCTGGTTCAAAGTCAAAGTCTACAATGAGTTCACAGGATCTTTCCCAAACTGTTTTCAAAGAGTATATTTCACCTCTGGCAAGTCTTGCTCTAAGCTCATCTGCCACATTGTGTAAGCAAATGGTATTTGTATTATCTACATCTGCTCCTGATGAAGTGCTTTGATACTTCCTGAAGAATGCCCTGGAGCAGATAGATAAGATATTTGCCTTCTGCAGCAATCAAATCATTGATTCCAGCAAGCCTGCATCGCAATTCTGTGTCTCGCTGAGCTAGGTGAAGAATCTTTTCAGATGTACTCAAGACTTGGATGTTGTGAAGTTTGTCCCCAGACATTTTCCCCAAGTGACTGAAGGCATTGGACTTCTACTGGAGTGAGGGCGGCAGCTGCTTGCAGGTTCCAGTGAGTCCTTTTCTGTGGTTACACGTGTGCTTTCAAATTACTTCTTAAGACGAGCAATTGCAGTGACATTGGTTAAAGCAGCATAGCATGTTTTGTGCCATTGGATCTCTTCGGTTTCCGTGCCCAGAAACTCCTGAATTCGATCCAGAGTATCAACATATTCCACATCTTTGTATTTCACTTGTTCACTTGCTCTGAGTCTAATGCA
>CABFOQ010053227.1:16489-43029 GCA_900660455.1 Gephyroberyx darwinii
CTCTCCCCCCCCACACACACACACACAGATATAGAACTTAACATCACATGCCTGGAAACACTAATCCAACCCATATACAGACCGTATTCATGGAAAAATATTTTGCACAAAGGAATATTTCAGATCTTCTTAAAGGTGATTGGGAAATATACAGGATGCTGATCTCTCTTTTATGTGTCTCTCTTTAGCCTCTTTGTGTGAAATGCTGCTTTCTCCTCCATTCTGGTGTTTTCAATGCGAGGTCAGTTAAGACGTCCTGATTTCTCTGCCATTCCATGATTGCAAACTGGTGAAAAATTAGGTTTCACTGCAGAAAAATAGGAAAGTCCCACACAATAGCCTGGAAAATTCCCATCATCTCCCCTCAAGGTCACTGAAGGATGAGTTTTTATACTGTTGATATCGTTCCTCATTTCCACGGTGCCATGTGTTCCGGTTGTCTGATTTCTGCCCACATTGTGATCATAAGTAATTTTTTTTCATTGTGATTACATGACATTCCCATTGCAATTCATGCTGTGTGCATTTACACCTTGCATTGACATGTATTTTTCCCCATCTAAGAAATCCAGCTACGTTTTAATATCAGGTGTAAATGGGGTCAGAGTTCCTAACTGAACACTTGTTTTATGTCAGTTAGAACTATTTCATTAGTCTGGCTTTCAATGGAGAGTTTTAGTGTCCCATGATGGTCTAAATGCTGTTTCAGAGGCTTTTCCACCCTGACAAGAATAACATTCTGGGGGGAAAACACTGAATCCTTGGAATATTTGGCATGAAAATGGTCAAATTTTAAAAATATTGAATATCGGCACAAAATATTGGTTGTCGGTAGCATTAATCCAAAAATATCAGTATTGGCCTTCACAAACCCAGTTTTCTGTATTATGGAAACACCTCGACACCAGAACACTCAGTAGAAGTGCATTAACAAATAGCATTTATTGAAACTTGCGTGTTAGCAGGTGAAAGTACAAAAAAAAGACAGTAAACCACTGACACATCATGTATGGGAATTTCACAAGGTTTTCACAAAATGTGCACAGAGAAGTTTTTTTCTCTGTTAAAAGTGGATTTTTAACCAACAAAAGACAGCACTCTTTGTGTTGTTGTTTGATCTAATACTGGCGTCGCTTTGCAGGTGACATGTTAGCAAAGCTCTCTCCTTTTCCATGCATATGATTTCGAACTTTGGTTTGGGACGTGCCGCGTACCGCTGTTGGCTAGGCTAGGTAACTGGCGATTGGTGCCATCTGAGGAATGACCCCGTAGATTTATGATGGTGTAGCCTGATGTCTGCTATGGTGTTGCATCTGATGGTGGTTATATCACTCTTTTTTTCTTCTTTTTTTTATTTGAGTTGGGCTTCTACAAGTGTTTACCTTGTATTATGGCACAAGGGATAGTAACATCTTGTCCTGTGTATTGATGAAAGGTCCTACCCTCAATCTAACCACAAACAAAATTGGGTTTGGCTTTCTTTCTTTTCTTTTTTTTCAAATCTCAAACCAATCACGTAAGGATTGTCAGCATGACCGCTAAACAGGAAGTTTCAGAGCGCGGAGCATTCGCACATTTCAATGCAGTCGCGTAACATCAAAACCAGATGGCCACAAGGCTCCGACGCTCTGCGGCCTTCCCTCCCTCTATGAAGACCAAAATAAAGTGAACTCAGGAATCTGTTGTTAAAAAAATGGATAGAATAAACTACCTTAAGGGCCACTTTGTTTCCCAACATGACGTCAGAGTCTTAAGGCTCTGCAGACCTCTTTGGCTGAACGTAAAGACGTCCGTCCCGTATCTGATACTAGGAGATTAAACTGTATCCACGCTTTGCCTGAAAACAAACCAAACAAAACCCCGTCTGTGGCTGTATTTCTTTAAATCCTTTACATTGGTTTCATAGGCACATTGTGACGACGTTGCATCCAGACTACATAGAACTATCACAATGTGAGCTCGTGTTTCAGTATCTACCGTAACCACGTTGCCAAAAAAAGACTAGATGAAACTTGAATGATCCCTGTGAGGACATTGGGTCAAAGAAGAGCAGAGCCGGGCAAATGATTTTCTATACTAGAAAATGTGACAAAGTGTAAGAAAGGATGGGGGTGTGTGCAAAATAACAGCAGCAGAACATAGACAAATAAAAACTGGAAAATATGTATGATTTGAAAATATACCAAAAATATGAACTATATGCTGTATAAAATAAGGGAGAAATTATAAAAATATCAAGATATATGCAATATATAAACAGATTAGAAAAATTTGTTGAGGAAGTTGGCACCATGTCTCTCCGCCCAATCCTGCACATTCCAAATGAAGCGAGTTGTGACCACCTCCAGATTTGGTTTGGGGAGGATCCTGTAGCGATGTCGGCAAAATAAAAGAGAACTTTGCCAAAAAAAGAAAAGAAAACCTGAGCGAAATGAGGCATGTGTGCATCTGGGCCCGTCATTTACTAAACTCTGGCGGGTTAGACTGAATGACAAACGTTGCATGCGTGTGTAATGTACCGCATGAGGCCGTGATCAGATAGGGGGCTTTTATTTTTTCCCTCCTGCTCGAACGCAAAGCTCAGCTAACCCTAACATTAGCTCCCTAAGCCGAAGTAACAAAGGGGATAACGTTGTTGAAAATAACAATGGACCAGAGAAAGGTAGAGATTACTCGGCTTGCTCTTGAAGAGGATTGTGCCAGGAAGAGCAGAGCGCCTGTTTAAAGGGTTATTTAGTGCCCACAAAACACACCGTATCCAAAACGCCAGCTGCCAAGTTTGGAGACACCCGGCCCGCCGTGGCCACACTGTCTGGAAATAAGCGAAAATATAAATGTGCTATGTGAGAAGAGAAGCCGTGACAAATTTGTAGTTCAGACAGGAGGAGGAAAAAAAGGCGATATTGGCACATTTCACTTCAAAAAAACAGAAAATGTCAAGTCAAACTGTTTTATTTACACCGTCACATTCATCCCGGCGGTCATTTTTCCGCCGTGTGGCTCTTCATGTGGAGTTTCACATACGTCTTCCGGTGAAAGCCTTTGCCGCAGACCTCGCACCGGTGCGGTTTCTCCCCGGTGTGTGTGCTGGTGTGCTGCTTCAGAGTCGAGTGGTCGCTGAAACACCGGCCGCACACGTTGCAGAGGTAGGGCTTCTCCCCGGTGTGCGTCCTCATGTGTCGCATCATGTTGTGGCGACAGTTGAAGGATTTGCCGCATTCGCTGCACAGGAACGGCTTCTCCCCCGTGTGGATCCTCATGTGCATCTCCAAGTTGCCCTGGCTGTCAAAACACTTGCCACAAACCTCGCAGACCTTCCCGTTCTTGTGCGTTTTCAGGTGAAGTTTCAAGCTTTCCTCGGAGTCGAAGTGCGTCCCGCACACGCCGCAGAGGTCGGTGGCGTGGCTCTTGGCGTGATTCACCAGAGAAACCATGGAGTGAAACATTTTCCCGCACACTTCGCATATGGTCCGGGTCTGCTGCTTTTTCGGCGTCGCCGTCTTGTTCTTCTTCTCGCCGCCGTCTTCGCTCTCGGCCGCAGGGCTGCCCGAGGAGAGGTTCTTCTCGTGCAGATGAACCAGCAGGTGGCGTTTCAGCGTGGAGTAGTCGTTGAAGCATTTCCCGCATACGGTGCAAGGATACGGCTTCTCCCCTGTGTGTATCCTGATGTGTCGCATCATGTTGTGGCGACAGTTGAAGGATTTACCGCATTCACTGCAGTTGAACGGCTTCTCCCCCGTGTGGATCCTCATGTGCGTCTCCAAACCGCTGGAGGCCCCGAAACATTTCCCGCAAATGCTGCAAACCTCTGCCTTCACATGGGTTTTCAGGTGAGCTTGGAAGCTCTCCTCTGTCTCAAAATGCTCCCCGCAGACGCCGCAGACGTCCTTCGGGTGAATGTCCATGTGATTCACTAAAGAGACGTTGGCGTGAAAGGACTTTCCGCAGACTTTGCAACAGATGCGGGATTTTGCTTTTTTATTTGTCCGCATTTTCGGAGACATCGGTAGACGAGGTGCTGCCCTCTTCTTCCAGTTGTCGTTGCTGTCACTGTCTTCACTTTGAGACCCTCCGCTGCCCCTCCACTCCTCGTCGCTATCTTCGTGTTCACCTGCAGAGCAGCCCGAGGAAACCTCGCCGTCTCCTTCGGCCTTTGTCTGCATCTGCTCGGTGGAAGTGCCGGGCAGAGGATCCCCCTCGCTTTTTCCCACTCCGTGGCCTTGGTAGCTGGACTGAGGCTGGTCGTGCTCGTTTTTTACATACGGGGGAGTGAATATGAACCGGATGGTATCATCTTCTTCCAGGCCTTGAAGCTGCTCTCCTCCCTGGCCACCAGAGAGCTCCTCTTGGGTCTTTCCAGTCTGAGGAAGCTCCTGGTCTTCTTGGCTCAAGCTGGAGCTCCATTCCTGCTCGCACTCCTGCTGACCAGAGGGAAAGTCCTCATCCCAGACAGAGAGAGCGAGCTGTGGTTGGTCTGAAGACAAGAATAAGACAAGATAAAACTTTATTGATGTCTGGGGACATTAGTAAAAATAGTAATATAGAATGTAAATAAGATACTGAATGTGAATTGTACAAAAAAAAATCAAGATATGCAATATATACTACAAAGAACAGCAGCATCTGCAGCCGCAAATTACTGATGTGCTACAGATAGTGATATCAGTAAATCCAGCTATGCTTCGCAGGATACAAAGGTGTTGAAGACATTTGTGTGAAGGAGTGATTTCAAACCCATAATTAACTTATTTCTAGACATTTCTTGTCTTGTGTCATAAAATGTCTTCTAATATCTCATATGACTGTGTTATAGCAAATGAATGAAATGTTAAAGAACTGGGTTCTAAAAGCCCCTATCAGTCAAACCCAAGTTAAATAGGATAGATCACCAGGCATTTGATAATGTTTTATGAACCAGGGTAAAGCCTTGTTTGCCATTTTCCACCACAAAAATATGAAATGTTCATCAGCATACGTCAGTTCACAGCATGACAGGAAGAATAAACACTGACTTGCCATTTTAGCTAAAACAACAACAACAACAACGTTTGCTCCCTTTGTAACCCTTGTAAAAGTAAACCTGTAAAAATGTACTAGTAGTACCCCAAACAGAACGTCAGTCTTTTGTGCTAGCATAGTGGCTAACAAACACTGACTGGCCATGAGCAGTCATGGATAACAATTTGAGGTAATAGTAGCAACAGTAATAGTAGCAACAGCTAGCAAGTGTCTTCCTTTTAAATAGACCTATTGTTATTAGCATGGCTTAGAAATGGGTCGCATTAGCCCGTGTACCTGCCGTTCTCTCGCGCGGAGACAACAAACTTCTTTCCTTTAAAAGAAGTCAATTTAACGTTGCCTTGTTTATCGGCAAGTACAAACCTCGTGAAATGTGACACAAGACCTCGTCTGATTCCTTAGGAGCAACTCTCCAATTCAGCATAGATCCAAACCTCCGAGCAGCACTTATTTCAATAAAATGTTATTATTATTATTATTATTTGAAATTTGGTTCGCCTGTTATTCCCACAATCTCCCTACACAAAAAATACAGCATGGAGGGCGGTAGCAAGCATTGTGAGCCACATTTTATTGAAATGATATATTGCTTGTAGGATCAATTGTATGCCGAATTTACCAGAGGACCGTGTCGATTAGTACGAGCTCTTAAATAATGTTCTACAATGTACGTATATATTCCGTTATGAAGGAGGCATTAAAGTGCCATATTTTCAATGGACTTTGGTTTGACCTTCTCTCCACACCAGAGAACGGCACGTATCGGGGCTAGGTATCATCTTACCCCGGAAGGGCCTGCCGTCCGGCGTGAACCTGGTCATGTAGCTGCTGTTACAGTCGATTGAATTCACCCAATACTGTATTTCTATATCACATGAAAAACTGCCACATAAATATTAACTTCCGATTGGCCTGACACTGCTGAATTTTCACCAAGAAAGTGGGCGTTGACGGGGCTTATGATAATGTTGAAACGACTCGGGTGTGTAGATACAGGTAATTCATCAAGCAAGGAAACTGGATATTAATAACTTATATGCCGATGAGCCACAAACCTGTTAATTTGTTTATCTTTATGTCTGGTTTTAAAACAGCTTCTAGCATCCTGCGTTGCCGGCGGATCTCCCGTTTTGACAGCAAAATCTCCTCCTCGTACCCTGCTATGGTTTTTTTAACCGCCTCGAATATCTCTTCAGCAGCCGCAGACAGCCGTTCATTAACGAGGACTCTGAGAATTTGTATGCTAGACATTATGTGAGCAAGGGAATCAAGATATCCAACTAGCTAATTGTGACACTAATGCTCTGCGTTGTTTTTGTTATGAATATGGTAACCTGACATCTAACGTTTGAACAGTGACAAGACAGCGAGAATGAAACACATCACTTCCGGTCAAGAGATTCAAAATAAAGCCCTTATCGGCGAACGTGCGTTCCAGTGTTTTTGAGTAATATAAAATAAAAGAGTAACAATACAGGATGCACTCAAGTAGTAATATGTATTAAATTAAAAATTAAAATGCAGCTGCTGTTTTATATGTATGGCATTTTACATTGGCCTATACCACTGCTGCGTATATTTAACAGCTAGAATTTCATTATGTGCACATTTGCGCTTTTATTTTGAAGGAAACCCCACATTACTTTCGGTCTCATTCTGACCGACTTTTACACCTTGACGTTACTGATAAGACGTCTTTGTGTACTTCCGGTATTCCAGCCCTTTACTTCCGGGTATTGATTTCAAAATACAACCTTACTAAAGGTAAAAATAATAGAGTAGCTTCTGCCCGCATTGGGGCCTGGCTGAGATGTCTCTCTGTGCTATGTGGATTGGCTACTACAGACTCCTGGGTTACGGGCAGGATTGGCATGTTCTTCACCTGCAGCAGCAGTGTGGCAGATCTAGTCGGTTTGCAGTGAAGGCATTTTCTATCCTGAACCTCTTGGGTGGTTGACAGTGACCGTGAAGGATACTGATGCACCCTTAAATTTTGTCGGACTGGTCTCAGTGTGAGACCTAATTTATTAGATGATCTGAACTGATGAAAAAGCTTGCTGGCTTGTTCTCCATGTTGATGGTGCTTTTGAGGAGACCTTAAGCAGAGCTTTTCAACAATATAGTATATCAAATTCAGTTTGTAATTTAACCCTTTGTGTAAAGAATTCAGCAAAGGTGTGATTGCATGTTTGATCAACCTGACTTATCTAGAGAAATCTGCCTGGCCCCTTAACTCTGCCTCCACAAACTCTATTTGGTTGTCTTAAGTGTTAGATTTAATTCCAACCAGTCTTTTAGACCGGACAAGAAAGAGATCTTCATCAGAGAACATCCATGAGCAATGTGGTAGTTCAGCATTTCCTCTTACCTGTGGTTTCACAAGATGATGACATCGACAGAGGAAGGGGCCGACTATGACCAGTGGACAGGTGAAAAGTATGATTCTGGAAAATAAATGTATATGATGCTCATTAATAATTCATAATGTAGATATTGTTTAACCAATTAGCCAGTTGCATAATTGTGAAAGTAGTAAACATTTACATGGATTGTAAACTAATCACGTGCAGAAATGTAGCCTAATACAGTTATATAGTTAATTTTATTTGCATGGTACGCACAACTTACATAAAAAGCACCACACTAGATATACATTATATATACACACACGCACACAGTTTCTGTTGTGGTGCACAGTATATCAGAATACAATCTACATTTCATGTTTTTTGCTTTGAATTTCAACACTTTTCTCAACTTTTCACTCTTCCAAACAAATTCCATTTCTAAAGCATGTGGATATCAAATTAAAGGTCTCCCAGTTGTCATTGAATTTGAATGCCCAGCGTCTGGCTACAGACGTGAATGCAACAAAATTGGGTCTTCCAACAGTGTGGAATTGCACTAGCAACTATGGCAATACAGACACTTTTAAAAACTGGGGTTTGGCTCTGATATGCATCAACAAGAGGGGAGGAATTACTATAATAAAGATACTTTTTTTTTTTTTTTTTACTTTCTTAATTTGATTTCTTTCTTTTTCTGGATCTAGTGTGTACATTGTGTGTGTGTGTGTGTGTGTGTGTGTGTCTGTGTGTGTGTGTAATCCAGTAGAGGGCAGCCTTGCCAAGGAAACCTCACCAAACTGCTTTGGCCTCATTTCAAGCAGTGTGCCACTCTGAGAAGTCATAAATGTAAAAAAAATAATAATTAAAAAAAATAATTCCCAAAGACATCTCCGGTCAATGACATTTAATAGTTTTATTGTGAAAAAGTTTCTCTTCATACCCTAGCCTTGGAACTGTACAATCAATAATTTAAAAAAGAAAAATGTTCAGCTTAGTGTTTGAGGAACATTCACACACACAAACTCTCGCTTAGATTACTCAGCAGCTTTAACCAAAAAGAAGGAAAGTGTTTACATGTTTTCAAAACCATCACTTTCACATCATCTATTCCCTTACACAAAACACGCCCACAACAGGAAATATCAGAAGTCATCCCTGACAGCGTCCTGCATACGCAATGAGGTCACGCTCTCCCACCGTCCTCTTCAAACACCCGTCTTTCAAAGATGTCCATGACAATCCAATACGGAAACTCATTTGATGGGAAGGAAACAATATCAGACTCGAGGGTCAACAGTGAGGAAGATGTCTTCTAACACAATACGAAAACCTATTTAAAATGAACCGAAACGTGGTGGAAAACAGTCTTCCTCATATCGCATGCGCTTAAAAGGCTGGATGTATGATGCACAACGTTAAAAAAAATATCCTGTCTGTCTGGCCAAGCAGCAACAAAAATAAACAACCCTTTCCTATTTATCGAAGAGAGGGAAACCTCTTCTAAAAAATATTGAAGACAAGTATGTTTTTTTCCTCATTTTACTCACTCATTCATTCAGTTGCAAACATACACAAACAAACAGAACATACTAGCCAGCTGAATGTGAGTCAGAATTTCCTTCTACAACTGAAGCACTGTGGCTTAATCACATACTCTGTGGGATAGAGGGGGGGGGCAGTAGCTGCCCTGTTTGTGGTGGCTGGGACAAAAAAAAAAAAAAAAAACACAACAAAAACAAAAATGGCCTTCTGGTCAGGAACACCACTCAGCCAAAGCCTGCTTTACACGGGGGGGAATCTCCCACTGGTCGTGAACCTACGGTCTGTTTATCCTCCTAGACGCTGAAGTAATCTGACTCCAGATCTGACGAAGGGGGAGGGAGAAGTCGGCCTAAAGCGAGGAGGCTTCATTGGGTGAGTCGAGACATCTTCAAGTCTGGCGGCAAGGACGACTCCCTGAGATAACAGAGGGGGAAATGGAAGGAGTCCTACTGAGATCCCCCTGTTCACACCACACTACACACCGAGGTACTAGCTGTCAGAGCAGCAGAACTGTTAAGATGAATGAACTAGGCCTGATTTAAAAGGGGGAAACCCCGCAGAACATTTTGGAAGTTGGAAAGAGAATAAACTGAGGGGTCCCGTTAATAGCTGGGAAAGTCGCTGTATAGCTTGGTGTGAACGGGCTCAAAGTGGAAAACCTCCCGGCTGGTTTGTTCTGTACAGAAAAGAGCGAAAGGCAAGGTGGGGATATTGACAGAAAGCAAACAGACAGATGCTAGTGGTTAACACCGAGAAAGAAATCAAGAGATTCCTAGAGACGTGGAAGATGAAAGAGTGGAGACAGAGTGAGAGAGTTGGGGCGTTCTGATAAAGCCCTCCAGAGATCTAGGAAAAGAGCATCTATTATTCAGCAGCTATGAATCATGGGACAGTGTGTGGAGGCGGTGGACAGATCGTAGCAAGAGAGACATGCTGCATTCATGTCCTATGGGAAAAACAGTCAGACTTGATGGTTAAAAGCCAAGACTTTTAACTCGTTTGAAGCTGTCAAGGCACCATCTGATCTGCTTTCTTGCACTTAACACACATGCACTCAGTGATGATACATCGGAGTTCATGTTTTACAGCAAAACACACATTGCAATGTCAACCACAAACCAAAAACCCAGCAAGTAGTTGTGTTCTGCCGTGGCATTTTAAGAGCTGTGAACACCAGATGATTTATGAGATGACAACGGTTCATTTCGTTGGTTTACAGGTTGGCTACAGGTATTTGTTAGTGATGTCACAATTCAGGAAGTCGTAGAAACTGGGGCCCCATTGCCAAACCCCGAGTTCCCCGAGTTGTATTTTAACACCTGAAAGCTGACAGCATTTTCAAGCAGGGCGATCATGTCTACCATCTTTCCCACAGGACCATGAAAGCAGCGACAAGGAGTGGAAACGAGACCGGAAAAAGAATGGAGGAGCAAGAGCAGAGAGGGAAGGAAGGACGACAAAGCCTGGAGGGAAGAGGAAAGGGAAGTTCACGAAGAAGGGGCTAGTGTCGTCAGACCTCTCAGGAGAACTTGAGGCGAACGAATCAAATGTTCAGGGCTTTTGTTGCTTCCTGAAACCATTTCACTACTAAGATCAGTTTAGTGCATTCATTTAGCGCGGTGGCATAGTGAGCGGGGAGCACGACCTTCAAGCGCCTGCCCTCACTGATGCTGCTGAGTCTCGTGATTTGAAAATTGCAGTAGACAATAATGCAATTCCATATTTTTTTCCATTGCAAAGGGCCACACAGTTAGGAGAAGATGCTACTGGCACCTGCTGTAGTAGGTAGACAGTTTCATTCTCATAGTACTCTGACCTTAATAAGCAAATGCTTTGGGAAAGCAGGGACTGGTCAGTGTGATGCTGAGCCAGCTAGTGACGCTGATAGAGAACCGATAAATACAGGCCACTGTTTACTATCAACTTAAGGAGGATTCCGCTTCATGCTACCTGAATATCTCTCCCTTTAGCTTATCATACACCTTTTCCTCATCCGATCTTTCACTTTGGCACTCATTTGAGTACAGCCCAAACACTGGAAGGTTGTTCAACGTGCGCTTTTCAAACAACCTTGAATATCTGTGCTTCCCATCCCACGGGTTTTATGCTTGTTGTATGTCTAACACTGAAGAGAAAAGATGGAAAACCCATTAGTACGATGGATAGGGGGCCGAATATGAAAAAAATCTTTGAGAACAGTGCGCGTGCGGACTGTTGACTGGTTTCAAAATTTGGCACAGGAGAGTTAAACAAGAAACGGGGATGAGGGTAAGCTATGGGGGAGCAGATGGAGGTGTTTATATCAAATTTAGATAAAAAATGTAGGAGTTGAACGAGAGGGAAGAAGACAGAGAGAATGAGGGAAGAGTGACAGTAAAACTAATCTCTGCCTGGACCCGAACAGCTCCCCTGGGGTCACGTCTAGACATGATGAGAACGCAAAGCTGTCCTTCTCGAACTCGTCTGACTATGGCTCCTGGGGGCTCTCGGGGTAAAAGAAATACACAGATGGCTCCCTAGCATGAGCGACGAAATAGTAGTAGTGCAGAACCTAAACCTAGACTACAACTCCGGATGGGAATTTTGTCTTGTGACTCGTTTCGATTTCGTGTGAACAGAACGATACGTATTAGCTCGAGTGTTCAAACGAGAACGTAATTGTGAAGACAGGTCAGTGGTCAATAGGGGCCTTCAAAAGGGGGAAATGGTAACTAGTGTCTAGATCATTAGCTTATTCGTTATACAAATAGCAAAACAGACTTAAGTATGGGCAGAAAAAGGAAGGTGAACGAATTGATGACCAGGAGGAAATAGAGGAGAAAGAAAGAAAAATCTATGAGTGAGTGGTGCAATGCAGAATAACTAAATATGGTCCCGTGAGGGTTTCTGTACATGCATGTCTGTTTTGTACATGTAGTAGTTCTCCAGCAGACCGGAGAACTCTGGAGTGAACTGGGGAGGAGTCTCTTTCTCTCGTCTAAGTGGTTGGTAGTAGCGAGCATCGAGTTGTAGCCGTTTTCTTCTGAATGACTAGAGGCACTGCTGTAGCTCGCACTGGAAAGCAAATTATTTTAAGAAGATGATCTCGAAGCGGGGGTGGGAGGTTGGACGCTCCATTCTCACATCAGGGGACGGGAAGTATCACTCCATTTCTCCCACCACCCCTCCATCAACCCACAACTCCCAGCATCTTCCTGTACATCCCTCTCCCAATCCTGCATTGTCTATCGTCATGCGTCTCTCTGGCCCGCCACTCTATACCTGGGAGGGGGTGGAGACTAAGAGATTTTGCAGTTGTTGCGGGTACAGTTCTGGGGCGGGCTCTGAGGCGGGCGAATGGACTTGGAGCGCTTCAGGCTGTTGCCTTTGGAGCCACCGGCTGGGTTGGCCAGCGAATAGGAGCGTCCGTGCATCATGACGGCATTCATGCCATTTGCCATGGAGAAGGACTTGAGGTGAGACTTGATGGCCACGGGCAGCGGGAGCTTGTCGATGAGGTGAACCGGCGTGCACGACACGATGGCCCGGCAGCACAGGTCCTGGAGGCTGAAGACTGCAGGGAGGAGAGAGGGGTGGGGGAGATGGGAGAGAGAATAGTTAAATCATACTATTGTGCTGTTCTGTTGTTCCTTTCAAATGCTCAAACACTCAAACGCTCCCACAACACAGCCGTACTGCTCTATACCAACTCTGTACGATCAGAGTAACAACAACGAGCAACTTTTCTGCCATTACTATCTCCATTTTCATTCTGGTTGCCTACATAGTGAGAAACCCAATAGCTTACCTGGTAGGCAATAAATAGTCTGGAACCAACATTAAACATCTAATTTTATTGAATTCTACAAGCTTAATAGATACTGGAAGACAAATAGCCAGTAGGTTTTCTTTCAACCATCTTAAGCAATGCAATTCATAACAGCATTTTCTTGGATCTTGAGAACTCATAACTCAAAACAACAGAAACAAAAAAAAATCTCCCTCTACGATGGAGGCTGACTCTTGAAGATGCTTCCTGGAGAACAGCTCAGACTTAATCTGTGTCTGCAACATTTGCCTTGTTGATGCTCGAGTCACTTAACGCTTCAAATGAAGTTCAGACCGAGGGAATCCGGCTTTGGCACACTTGAGTCTTACCGAGCCTCCGAGTCTTTCACAAAATTCAATCACCGAGAGCATGCAGGGACATCACTTCCATCTGCTTTTCTCTCTAATTACAGATGATTTGAAGGGGGGGAACGATGACAGAGGAACGAGGGAGGATTAAAAAGTGCGAGAGCGAGTCTCGGAATGTAATGTCCACCTGAAGACCACGTCGGTACGTACGAATGCAGAATATCACTCATGTATTCTGCAGCACAGACTCATGACTGTGTCCTTCTGGAGTAGGCGGAATTATGGAGACGGGATTAGAAGAAATGAAGGAAGTAGGGCTGCGACGTTAATCTTAAATTGAAATTTAAATGTGACGGCTGGACATCATTTTGCACTTCATGCGCCATTGGTTAAGCAAACTCGGCTCTTTTGGCAAGATTCGCTCCGCAAAGTGTCAGTGCAGCATTCTGTAGGCACAGCAGATGCTGAGCTATTGACCA
The DNA here is from genome assembly GCA_900660455.1 of Gephyroberyx darwinii. Lineage (NCBI taxonomy): Eukaryota > Metazoa > Chordata > Actinopteri > Trachichthyiformes > Trachichthyidae > Gephyroberyx > Gephyroberyx darwinii. The sequence continues at coordinate 29,994 of CABFOQ010053227.1, forward strand.
GTCAGAAGTCGGTCATCGAGCAGTGTTAAAGGGATGAAGGATGAAAATGCAAGAGTAAGATACTTTTCTGAACTAATTACTGGTAAGCGTCAGCCTTGTGAATCCAGACTGCTACTGGTGCTCAGCTGCTGCTTCTTCTGCTGACTAGGAAAAGATTTAACCTATTTTTGTTGAGAAGATTGATGGTATCAGATGGAAGATCCCTCCTCCTGTTTCTCTTGCTAATACATAGTGTCCCAGTCTGGGCTTGTTAAGACACTTTTAGCTGATTGCACTGCAGAACCTTTTGGATACTGTATTCCATATGAGATCATCCTCCTGCCCCCTAGATATTATTCCCACAACATTCATCAAAGCGCTACGAGGGTTACAGGTCCTATCTTTGCTTTCTACTGTAAATGGCTCTCTGTCCCATTGGCCATATTACTCATCAGCAGAGAATCTCCTTTCATTTCTATGCTGATGATACTTCCGCTGTATTCGTCAGTTCAACCACACAATTCCTTAGGTTAGTAGTCTTGAGGGCTAACTTTTTCCATCAAGACTGTACCTAAGAATTTAGAGTCATCACTGAATGTTTGAGCCTTAAGTATCAAACTTACAAGCTGGTTCATACATTTCTGCCAACTTAGAGACACTGCCAACATTAGTTTGGTTTGTCTTAACAGGATTTAGATGCCATTTCTCCTTCACAACTGTAAATCCTTGTTCTCTTGTGTCAATTGGCAAGCCGGGGCACTGCTCCTGTGGCAGCAGAGTTCAGCTCAATGTACTTTGTACTTTTATGAATTGCTTATGGGACATCGATCAGAAGGGGGTGGTAAAGCTTTAAAAACACCAACGGTAAAACTGTCCGGGTAATTCACGTTCATGTGCATAACACAGTCTCAGTGCATAACATCATGCAAACCGTCCTGGTGAGTTTTAGGAATAATAGATGTTAAGAGAACAGAAAGAGACAAAGACAATACAAGGATGGAAAAGAAACCAGAGCACATGGTAAACCTGATTGAAGCAAGCTTTCTGTAGCTTTAACACATTACACACACACACACACACACACACACACACACACAGACACACAGAGACCAGCCCCGCCATCAACCCACCTCTGTTGGGCCTCCAGAACTTCTCCATGCCGTGCCTCATCAGGACGATCCGCGACAGCTCGGTGAAGGACTCGATGACGTTGAAGTTGCACAGGGGGCTCACCTCGAAGAAAGTCATGCCGTTCTTTTCAGCGTAGGCCCTCGCCTGCTCAGTGGGAACTTGCCGCTTGAAGGCCAGATGCAGTCGGTTCCCTACCAGGATCCGAGGCACGCCTGGTGCGTGCTGGGTGGGAAAAACAAGGAAGAGACCGGTGGAGAAAATGAGCCATGTGTTGGTGCCACTAAAACCCATACTGTATATTCATGTGTAACTATGTGGAATCTGACAAATGTCAAATTAGATTCACTTCAGGTTAAGAGCTTCCCATGACAATCAGTGCTGAAGTGATCAATTCTACAATAAATATGTAATCAAACAAACCGCATCATATTTACCATGTTGGAAGTGGACGACACTGACTGGCTGATATCAGATTTTTCAGAAAAGGCCAATATCGGCCCTATACATAGGCAGACCAATATATCGGTCTAACCCCAGGGTACATTCATGTCTCTCAATCTGCAAATATTTGGGGGTGTTTGAGTTACAGTACAGTACAGTAAAGATAGGGAAGAATGGAGGAGGTGATCACAAGAACTGGGAATCTATGCAGATACAATACATGGGCAGTTTCCCGAGCAAGCATCTACAATATTTCTCTCCTTTATATGTTTTTGCATGTTGTCCACACACCAATTACTCTTGTTCTCCATTGATTTCTGCTCCCTCGATCCCTCCATTTTTGTTCTTGACTTTAAGTGTCCAGTCACACAAGTCCGTGGAGGTGGAGCAGGAAAGGCAAATCTCAAGCACACATACCAGAGGCCAAAAATACCACTTCAGCTTCCCCACCGTGCATGCCCCCCCTCCTCTAAAGTGGACATCCTCTTTGATTTTTAAGCCAGCAGGCAGGACATGAGAGTAAGGAGTAAAAGCAAAAAGCCTTTCCACACACACGCACATGCATGTACACACGCACACACACAGGTTGTCTTAAGTGATTCACTGACTACTCCTATCGACCCCTTGTCCCACCTTGTAAATGGGACTGTGGCCTCTCTTAAGTTTGTAGCTAATTGCTACAGGCTGTAAGCTAAAGATACGATGAAACTTAAATGATTCCTGTGGGGACAATGGATTGCTGCAGCAGCAGAATAGAATACAGCCAAGAAAAAAATAGAACACTCATAATAGAACAAATGAGGGGTATTTAACATAACGCAACCAAATCATCAAGAATGTATTAGTGGGAAACTATTAAGTATGGAAAACCATGAGTTACATTGCATGCATTATGAGTGGGCAAAATAACAGTAGGAGAACGTTCTGAAACTACGTAGTCATCATCATCATCCCATTTCTTTTACTTTTAATTATAGCAGCTCCATAAGGCCAATCACTGTAATTTCTTAAACACCAGAACAGAGTACCAAACTGCATGATCCTTCCAAGTTTCATCAAAATCGGACCAATGGTGTCTGAGATCACCTGAGATGTCATGTTTGACAGTTGGATGGACACAACCCGAAATATTACGTTTGACAGACCCGATTTCCTCGTGGTGGGGGCACAAGAATCAAATATATGCAGCATGACATGGTGAAAATTCCTAAAATATTGAGAATTGTGCAATATATAGAAATGAGAATATGAGAGTATGAGGAAAACGAATTCCAGCTTTTACACATGATGTACAAAATGTGCCGTCTTAATGCTACTAGCTAAATGCTAAGAACAAGTGCCGTAACATTAGCAGCTGGTCACTGCTAGCTCAAGGCTAACACTGCCCTACAGCTACTAGCTAATGATCCTTCTCAGTAAGGGTCAGTGGTTTCCTGTGAGGAAGTGGACAGAGAGTCAGAGGGACAGACCTTGACATCATCTTAGGGCAGTATTCAGGGATGTCACACAAACGCAGGAAAATGAGAATCCCCTGTCCAGAAAAGTACTAAAATAGCACTCCCTAGTTACTGCCTAAGCGGTGCATAATTGTCTGGCACTAAGGGGGTGATGTTTTTCACATTCCCATATTTTTCTGCATCCAATATTTCTGCTTTCTCATGAGCATGCTCTGCAGGGCTTCTATATCTTTCTATTTTTATTCAGAAACGGACATTGCTGCAAACCGCATGTACCATTAATTCAAGGAAGGACAAGGAATGTGAGATGTTGTTGCTTCTATCTTAAAAAGCTATGACCATAAGAAGAGCCACCAGATACCATAGAAGTCATGATAAGATAAAAAGTTTTTAGCCACTCACCTCATCAATCTCTCTGATCCACCGGTCGATGCCGTCAAAGGACCACCGGTTGGTGATGTCATACACCAGTAGGATCCCCTGTTATTATACAATAAAAAAACAAAACAGCATCATATCAGAGGTGGACGACTCTGCCTGGCCGATATCAAATTTTTAATAAAACACCAATATTGGCCCCATATATCAGCAAACCAAGATATCAGTCTAACACTAGCAGGGATATAATATTTTAAAGAACAATTGCTGTTTTTCAAACACTGAGTTAGCCCCCTAGCAAAGCTCTGACCTTCCGACTAAGAAAAGTAGGTTTATTCAGTACACAGTGAGTTGTTTCTTATTTAGCCTATTTCAGTAGTCTGGTCCTTACCTGAGCCCCGCGGGAATAGGAACGAAAGATGGTGCAGAACCTCCCCTGTCCTGAGGTGTCCCTGGAGAAAGGAGGAGAGGAAGGGGTTGAGAGAGATTTATATGGGGGAAGGCTGCAGGGAGGACTGTGCCTCCCACCAATCGGGGCATATATGGGCGATATGCTATGACTATGACGTCAACAGGTCCATGTACCAGTAGGTTACTGAATGAGCTGAATAGTAACCTAAAGTAGGCTAGGATGAAAGTGAAGCCAAGTAAGTCAAAGAGTATATCTATTGTTAAAGGGAAGGTAGTAGAGGTTTTTCATAGATGAAGTGGTGCCAACAGTGATAGAGAAACCGTGTCAAAAGCTTAGGAAGATGGTACGATGCAAGCCTCAGTGAGGGTCTTATTGATGAATGTTTACTTGATTTGACCACTCAGGAACAATTACCAACTTCCAGAACGTTCCTGCTACAATGATTAGTCAATATCAGAGAGAGTATATTAGCTATTGTCCTGCTCTGGGTTAATTCTGGGCTTTGTTAGCTTAATGCAGTGCTGCAATGCTAGCTGACTATGTACAGAGTTATGGAGGTCTGTTTGAAGAGACAGCAGTGGTGGACAGTATCAACAGGAGTAATGGCATCCAGGCTTCACAAAACCAACAAGCTTGTTGACTGTGAAAATATGTATGGTTTATATTAGGGGTGTGCCAAATACTCGGACAAAACAAATATTTGTTATGGATATGGTGTTTTTTCTGAGTCCAAACATTAGTGGAGTATATTTGGAACAATATTTGTCCTTTATGTCTTTGTTTAGTTGGGTACACCCAAAATCAATCGGTGACAAATATATATTTAATGTGATTCCGGCAGCACCTCCCATAGTACCCATACAATAGTGATGTCTGATTTGTGAACGAATCGTTCAAAATGAACGACTCATTTAAGGGAATGACTGAGTGAGTTCACACTCACTGAGAGAGGGGGGCGAGCAGTTACTGTACCGGGTGCTGCTGAATAGAACAGACTTTGTTTCGATTGTACCAAAGTAAACTCTGAACGAGACTCTACTTTCGCTTTGACAGCAGGCTGGCTACACCTGCAATTGTCTGTAAATATATTGAAGAATAATAAGATAGATGTGATAAAAAACAATTAACAAGTAGTTCTGTATATAATTTGTCCTTTGATGTGATTGAAAACAATCAAACAAGCTGTTCTGTATAATAGTTTGTTTGTCCTCTGATGTGATTTAAGAAAAATCAAAAATAGTTTGTTTGCCCCCCCCAAAAGAGCTGTTCTGTATAAAATTTGTCCAATCAAAGGAGGTGTTTTGTATCCAGCTTGTTAATATGCCATTGTAAAAGCATGATTTTCAATGAGGCTAAAAATAATTGAGTCAATTTAGTTTAAACCACGCCCACTGCCATTTTTCCACGAATACAAATCGCAGCGTCTCCGCACACACCTAGTTTATATGTGTGTGAGTGAGAGAGCGAGAGATAAACGAAAGATATAAAGGTATTGAGGTTTGGTTATTCTTGGTCCAAAGTATATGCAAGGAAACTAGATTCTGTGTGTGGAGTGCTTAGTGTAGAACACAGTGGGGCAGAAATCATTTCATCGGACTAGAGGTCAGCCACATCCAGCACGACTTTACCATTTCCAAGAACCATTTCAAAGAACTTTACCTGACGCTCTTATCCAGTTCCATTTACTATTAACAGATGGGAAGGTAATTGACTAAAGGCAACAGTATACTTACAATGAAGTCGAACTTGCCCAAAATAGAAACACAATCAAAAACGGCAGGGCATACAAATGGAGACGCTTTTCCACAAGGCAGCACAACCAATCATGTGATATTTAAGACCAATTGGAGATGGTGTGTGAAGCGCAAATTTAAATATGCTTTTGTTCTGTTGCTGTAAAACAACATACATTCTGGTATCGATACTACTAGCTACCCTACCCTAACCCTGAAGTTGTTGAGGAAGAAAAAAAAAGAAAAAGAAAAAAAAGATATCCTCACCTCCATGATATTGATGGTGGGTAACAGTGAAAGGTTGATATCTCTTTATATTAAAAGGACCGATATCGGCCTGAGACATCAACAAAACGATATATTGGCCGAACCCTAATTATAGTTTAATGAATTGATAGTAATCCTTTCCATGCCACCCATCTCCTATCGGACTAAGTGTCTGTGTGGTGATTGGCTGACAGCCAGAGAGGGGTGGACAGTGATGGATGCTGGGTATTTAGGCTCATGTCTTTTTTATACCTGCAATTTCCCTCTGTGTCACCTCAGAGAGAGAGACTGGGAGGGGTCTGAGTCACAGGAGAGAGACAGAGCAAGAGAGGGAGGAAGCTGAGGAAGAGGTAGAGAATGTCAGACGGCAGGAACGATGAGCTTTAGAGGGTAAAAGAGATGCGACACAGTGATGAGAAAGAGAGAAACTGAGGCAGCATGAATAAAGAGTCTTCTGCATAGGCCTGCCTTTAAAGTTCTCTCTCTACAGGGAGGACGAGGCGTTGGTTCTCCCCTGAGGTGCCAAATTCCTTGGCCTACTTCCACCGGCCTTCCAACGGGTCTTTCCTAGCACTGCAGTGTACTGTAGTCTTCTCACACTACCAATTACAAGCCTCTGACAATACATCTTTTGATGGAAGATCATTTGTAAGGTATTTCAGATTCCTTGGAGTGCATGGCTAAATAAATGTAGGGAAGGAGGGAGAGAGTGGGGATGACATGGATGATGCAACAAATTCAGTCAGTAGTCAGACTTGAACCCACAACATTGAGAGTACATTACATGCACCTTGCCTGAGTCTCTGAGTAGTGATAACTCACGAGTCATTCTTTAAGTGATTCTTTAACGTGTTGAATCGATTTGAAACTGTCGAGTTGAAACTGAATCAAAATGATATATAATTGGCCAGTGTCTGTGGTTGAACTTCGCTTATAAACACAAAATGAGCTTGTCTGTTGGCTCACAATGAAGAAAAGAGAGCACTGAATCTAACAAAGAAGGACAAAGACAATTGTTTTACCTTGGCAATGACTTCAGCACTGGCTGGCTACTCTCTCAAAAATCGTATCAGCTTACTTGTAGGCTAACATTGTATACCAGTAAACGCAGGGAGGAAGGCAGCGCAAAGTCATGGTTTGCAATGACATGAAGGAAATAGTTTAAGACTGCTAACAACTTACTTACCAGAGTTGCTAACATGGCTTAATACTAATGTTTTAGACAGGGTATGCTGATATTATGTCTTTAACGTTAGCTTAAGTTGTAACAATTATGTGACATTAATATATTATGAATCATGTGTGTTCAACATGGCTTTGGTCTCAATGAAAATAAACACTTAACAAATAAACTGTTCTGAGTTCTGAGTTTTACAGTCGGGTATCTATGCTTGTCAAGCATTGTATGAAACCCTGAATATCTTGCATGAGACTACATTTTAAATATATTATATATTTATAATATATTTATATATTTATATTTATATATTCTAATATTCTATTCTAATTTAATATCAAGGTAATTTAAAATCAGAAAAAAAAGGGGAATTTCCACTGCCAATGGATTCAGTTCATCACCGATCCCTGATGTATTTGTCCAATTGCCCAACCCTAGTACAAACTCACAAATTCTCATTGTTATGTGACACGCTAACAGCAAACTACTTCATGGTGCAATACTGTACAATTTGGCCAGTGAGTTAGCAGCAGTTCAGTTGCTAGTGTATGGGTTTGCAGCTTAGTTGCTATATCGGATATCGTTTCAGAGGACTGAACTGGTCTTCCCACCGCCATCTCTGTTTACCATGTCTTTCACTGTTGGGAGATCAACAGTTGACCTACATCAAAAGCAACGAGTGAGTCATATATATGACACTCTAACTCTTCTTCAGTTATGATTAGAAACTCGATTGCACAGACGACAATTTAATTTCCTCTGTTATTGCAGACCTATTGGACATTAAGTGGACAATTAAGAAACAGTGGCATAAATCCATTAGGGTTTGTCTGTTCATTTGGAAAGATATTATATTGGCTGATATTAATCGTTAACAGTTAATGCTGGCATATACAAACGTACACATGTTAACAGTTGTTTTGGGAAAGTGATGGTACTAAGGTTTGTTTGATAAGGATTTTTGAAGCCCAACACCAATGTTTTTGGACTGAAGCTACTGATAGTCCGATTTAAAGATATTGTATATAGGCATCAGTATTTCCCCTTGAATTTTACTCCTGGTTACACATTGATAATTAAATCATGCATATTTGAAATCCAATGAAAATCTCGCATTAGAATCAATTCAAGTTAAGGCCTTCCTATAGACAACCAGTGCAGTATTGGTTAATTCTACAATAAATATGTAATCAAACTGTATCATATCCATCATATAGGAGGTGATCACTGGCTGCCATTCAAGCATAGAATTGATTTCAAAATTATTCTGATCACCTACGAGGCGCTGTGTGTTCAGCTTCTGTCTTATACTACTGAGTTGTGTCTCAGGTCCTCTGATCAGGGCCTGTTGGCTGTTCCAAGGTCCAATAAACGATAATGCCTGATGGAACGGCCTCCATGTAAATGGTCAAATTTAACTGTTTTATATGGTTTAAAATGTGAAGCTCTTTGTGACTGTACGTCTAGAAAGATGCAATACTAAGGCCCAAAACTAAATGAGGGACATAGTGCCCTCAGACTACATGCCAGAATAACAGAAGGAGGGACTCTCTACATTGTACAGGCAACAACAGGTACGTTCAGTGGTGGTGTGTGCTTACCAAAGCTCCAGCTTCACTCTCCTCCCATCCAGAAGAATGGTGGTGGTTTTATAGTCAATACCTGGATAGAGAGGGCAGAGAGGGGAAGGCATTAGGCAAATGGATGCATCAAGATAGCCAAAATCAATCAAGATTACAATACCCTGGCCTCAGAGAGTAGCTAAGGCTCGACAAAATGATGCATGATCTATTTGAGACACTTCCATTTAATCTAAGTGGAATTTTACCCAACAAAACACTAAGGATGACTGTAGTTACTTTTGCAACCGTCTATTTAGGAACAAAAACATTACAGCTATCACACTTTGGAAAAATTTCCCATTCTGTGTAACATAAGTCTAACCTTTCTTGGACCTTCACTTTATGACAAGGCTCCTCTTTTGTCAAGAGGTCTAGATTAGTTTTGTGATATTCATATTGGGTGTTCTGTTCTGACATTCAGAGTGTCCTTTCTATCCTGCCCTTGATTTATGGTTTGCCGAACACTCTCACTGTTTGGTTTGCTGAACATTAGTTGAGTGCCACAGCGTGGTGGTTCCTAATAACGAGAAAACAATGAAATCCCCAGCTTTAATGAAACTGACCCGCTTTAGTCACTTAGTTCTGACCAGGTTGACTGGCATTATTGTTGTCATTACAATGGTGTGAGCTTTTTCTATTTTCTAATTTAGTTTTGTAATTTGGAAAACTGAATTATTGGTCTTTGACACTAAACTGGGGTATTCAGCCCAAAAAGGCAGGAAGTTATACTAACACAATTCAAGTTATACTAACTATATATTTGTTATTGCCTTGCTTTGGATCATAAATCATCTGGATCCTGAAAGACTGAATTAGGCTACTCATCATGGTGGAAACTAAACGCAGTGGAATTATCGTTTTTCAAGGAACACTAAGTAAAAGTGGTACCACACACAGACAGGCAAAACATGAATTTCACACTGTAGATTGCTTATCACTAATAAGATTAGCAAATCACAACTCATCTTCATTTATATTCACTAATAAGTATTAATAATGCGTAGCCTATTTATTTTGTCATAGACCTTAGGGACGCACCGATGGCGATACCAGTATTCGGTATCTGGTCCGATACTGTGCTCATGTACTCGTACTCGTAAAACTACTCTGATACAACCATACCGGATACCACTTTGGCAACGCGACGTTAACCTCTTTTCAGTTGAGCAGGTAGGCAGAGGAGCAGCAATGTCAGCAGTTTGGAGATATTTTAAGATAAGCGATGATGACAAAAGTAGAGCAGACTGCAAACTATGCTCTGCTAAATTGTCAAGAGGAGGGGTGAAAAGTAGCTCCTTTAACACAAGCAATTTGATCAGACATCTGAAGAACCAACACAACACCGAGTTCACAGTTTGCTCATGCTAGCTGCGGGAGTTCGGTAAAGTTGGAAATATATTCACAGATTCGAACTTCCCGGATCAATAACTCATAAGAGTAATGTTGTTAAAACAAAAACGGCGCCTCTTTCCCACCGTAGTATGGTAGACAACGAGCTACAACCTAATTTTCATCAAAACGAGCCATCCTCTGAGCTGGACAAATAACATTAGTCTCTATGTACAGCCGGCTGTGAGACGAGTGCACAGGGACCGTCTAAAAAGTGCAACACCGAAAAGAGATACTACAAAAAATATTCAATAACGTCACTCTTATACAGTGTAACGTCAGTGTCCCCAAAATCACTCCACACATCAGTGGTCTCCTGTTGGTTATACTACAACACTTATTTTGGGGACACTACACTGTATAAGAGTGAACCCCCACTCTCCCACTCCCACTCTGGCCCAAATGTCACGCAGATACCGCTCAGCACCATGCAGTAGTGTGGAAAGTGAAAGGCTGTTTAGCTCAGTGTCACATATTGTAGATGAAAACAAACAGGCTCACAGCTGATAATGCAGAGAAGCTTCTTTTCGTCAAAAAGAACCTGCCTCTCACTTTTCTGAAGGCTTAGTCCTCACAGACAGCACTAACATATGATAACATGTCATTGTCATGTCAAGTACTCATATTGGTACTCGGTATCGGCAAGTACCCAAATGTAAGTACTTGTACTTGGTCTGAAAAAAAGTGGTATCGGTGCATCCCTTCCCACAGGTATGCATGACTTTGTTTTATTATTATTGTTCTTATGATTGTTATGTTTCCTTGCTTATCAGCAGACATAACTTACATACCTCCTACATGACTTAACCTTTTATGAATAGTTAGTGTCTTCTGGTAAATTCAGCATACACGTGATCCACCAGGAAAATACTTTCAATACATTGTCAATTTACACTGCTCACTACAACTCTCCACATTGTATTTTGGTAGAAGGTGTGAGAATAACGGATGAACAGATTCTAAAATATTACATTTTATGGGAATTAAGTGCTGCTTGCTTGACCATATGAATGCCGAATTTACCAGGGGCACCAACTATTCGTAACAGGTCCTAAGTCATGTTCTACGTGGTATGCATGTTAGCTGATATGCAAGGCAACATTAAATTGCCCTATGGAGTTTGGCGTCCCATTTCTGCCAAACAACAGAAGGACACTTACCATTGCTAGTTAAGAGCCAACTAGCTATCTTAGCTTATTTGCAGGCCTACAAACTGGAGAGAGAGAGGGTGGGACTGGGAATACAGATTACTTACTATAGCTATAGTAAGCAAACAAACTCTCTATAGTCAGCAAATAAACTCTCAGCTCACACTGCACTCGAGTTTGTTTAACTCAACACATCTAGAAAGGTAGCTAGCTTGCAAACTAACTATGCACACACGCTACTGTTAAGTTACCCCTAAAGACTGTTAATAACACGAAGCTAAATTAGCAAAGCTAGCTATCGTTAGATGAAGGATAAAGCAGGCATTCTATACGCGGACTGCTCTGTTTTACTTTCTTGCTAACGTAACGCACTATTGGCTTTGGTAAACATTGCTAGCCAATGGGGGCCTTAACCGTTAGCTTAACAACTTATCGTTAGCCGTCAGTTCTATATGGAGAACGTCACCCCAAACTTCATTCAAAAGTATGGCAGTTTAATATGTATTTGCTTATCGTCAAAACACACACAACATATGTCGTAGAACATGAAATGTAAGGCCTTTTACGAATCTCCACTCGTCAATTCGGCATACATCTAACGCATAAAGCACCATTCATTGCAGTACAATTTCAACCTTTAGTATTGGTTCGCCTGTTATTTCTTCGTCTTCTTGTACCAACGTTTAGCCTGAGCGTGGAGGGTTGTAGAAAGCAATGCGAACCCATTCTAAAAGTTTATTTCACTTAAATAAAATCCTGGTTAGGGCATAATCTATATGCCGAATGTACCGGAAGAACATAATAATTCGTAAAAGGTCTTAAGTTATGTTCTACCTAGTATGTATATACCTAGATAAGCAAGTAAACATTAAACTGGCAGATTTGTATTAAGTTTGGCGTGACCGTCTCCATACAACTGAACGGGGCTAGCTATAGTTAACTCTGGCTATCTGCTATAACATGACTACAAACTGGCAGTACCAGTACCTTCACTCACCTAGCTAACGTTAACGTTACTTCACTGACATTGAAGAAAAGGCATCATGTTCACTTTCAAACAATCTCTGCTTCTTGGAAATGACAAAAACAATAAGGGTAAATGTACCTGAAAGTTGAAGACCTGCACAGGCAAAGGCATCTTCTACTTTTCTGACTTAGGGTTACTAGGTGGGAATTAAGACATAGACGGTGTGAGGTGCGTACTGAGCTAGCTGTACTAACGTTATAGCTCTACGCGATATTGTGCAGAATCTCTTTGACCTACGGGTAAACTCATTAATATCCATAAGGGGGCGGTCCTACATGGCCGCGTGGGGTTGCTGCTGCCTTCGTGTGCTTACGGAAATATCGCAAAAAAAAACCACGACTCAACAAAGCGGTAAATACAACTGGGAAAGTCTGAATTAGTGATGGGCAAATGAAGCTTTTGTGAAGCACTGAACCACTTGAGCCAATTGTTTCGAAAATGGGTTCATTACTCGAAGCTTCAGTTACAGTGACCTCTCCTGGCGAAGTGCAATGCTGCAGTGGATTTAAAGTATCTTTGCTTTGAAAATTCTTTGATGCACACACACACTAAGACTGAATATCATGTTCTGTTTACAAATAAAGATTGATGAATGTGTGTATTGTTATTGAGGAGAGAGTGCTGGGAAAATATGGCATAGGTTGGGTGTGCTTGTGTAACTATGGCAGGGGGTGATTATGTGGGATGGGGAACACTCAAAGATTTTTATTGAGGTACATTATTTTTTCAACAGTTTTTGGATTGAGCCGGTTTATTTTTTGCTCACAACTTCTCCACATTTGGGAAAAAAACGTCATATGTCACGTGATTTGAAGCAAGCTTTGAAGCAGTGGTTCCATGGAATTGTAGTTCAGGGTTTGAAGCACGTATCGAAC
>CABFOQ010053228.1:0-32309 GCA_900660455.1 Gephyroberyx darwinii
CATGGAGGCTTCTGAGGACACACACACATACACACACACACACACACACACACACACACACACACACACACACACACACAGCAGAGCCATTTTCATTAACAGAACCACTGGCACAGTCAGCCAGCTGGTCCCTGAGTCGACACTGGAACGGCACATCTGGTGTCAACGCTCTGTTAGAGGGAGGCCATCTGGATGGATGGAGGGAGGGGAAGAGGAGCAGAGAGACACAGAAAAAAGAGGGGAGTCATAAGAGAAGAGAGTAGGGAGATGGCAAACAGGACTCTTCCCAGTCACATCTATATTGTAGCAGTCCACATACACACAAACGCACAAAGGCATTTGTTGAATATATGCTGTACGTGCATAACTCGTCAACCGAGTAAGAGGATTAGATGTCAAAGTCAGGTTTGGTCTGTGAGCATTCTGAGCTAATGGCTATGAACAGATAGCATGTTTAATGGCTCCTACTCCCAGCAAAACATACGCTTCCAAACATGAATAATGCTCTGCATTGTCCTTTGGCATCCACAGGGAGTTAAATATTACACAATACACAGATACATTAATAAATGTTTGAGTGCTTCCACCTACCATGGCACCACGTTTTAACTATTGTTTCATCATGCTCCCTGCTCTCTTGGCTGTAATGTGTTATGTTATTTAACATTACAGTGCCTACCAGTCTGTTTGTATTAGCACACTGGCTGTTCAAGGCATGACTATATAGAAACCAGGCAACGCTCCAATTATCTGCATTAAGCGGAAACTACGTATGCAGAGCTGCACAGCGGTCGGCTGTACATGATGCTGGAGATGCTCACAGAGATGTGCACATCAAGAACTACTTGGTGGGTCCTGCAGAAGACACACAGGAACATGTCATCAAAGAATCATCCTCAGTCATCTACAGATGCAATAACACAAACCCACATTGAAGAATGGAGGCCCTGCATCCTTAATACCCACAAAGCGGGCAGGTGCACAAGCATAACACTACCTCTACTCCCCCGACTACATTAGTAATGACTCTTAATATCCTCCCCTTCCATTTTTTCCTAACCACAGATTGACCGCAGACAGCAAAGCGTGACACACATATAGATCTCATATTTGTGACAATGCAAAGTGAAAAACATGAGAAAGTGGCCAGACACGTGAATGCACCCACACTTGCACGTACACACACGTGCAGACACAAACATACCTACAGTGTATGTCCTGCCTCCAGTAGTTGACTAAATCATGCTCTTGTTAAGCCTTGATCGGAATTCTCTGGAGGTAGGGCATCATCCACTTACTGTTATTAATGCTGCAGCTCTCTAGAGAGGACAGGGCGGGCAATGAAGGAAGGAGTTACTGCTCATCCAAACACACCACACATACAGATGCTGGCATGAAGCTCTACGACTGTAGGTGGGACAGTGTACATGCATGGACGGTGTTTTTGTTATTTCAATGACTAGAAAAAAGCTGTTCCTGTTCGCGAAGGAATCCGACAAACACACATCCACCTCAAAAAAAGACAAATTGTGAAAAATTACCTTTTAGTAGGAGACACTTATTAGCAGCACTTAACTACCCGGACTGTGGTGAGTAGATAAGGTAAACCCAGGATAGATACACAATGAGGCATAACAAAATAGCTCATACAAAAATGTTAGCCTCCAGGGAGACAAAGAAATGGAGATCCCATCTTACTTTTCCCATACGTCAGCCCCAGTTAATTAGAAATCCTTTTGGTCCTGTTAATTAAAACGTTGCACAGTGGTCGACCAGCCCTGTTAAGGGCTAAGTGGAGAGAGACAAAAAAGTAGGAGAAGAAAACAACAGGAAGTAGGATGGAGAGTTACTGTAGGTACTGTATGTGATGACAGAAGTGCAGGTAATTAGATGAAGGTAATAAATGGCTGGCTGATTGAAGGAATCTCTAAGTTATGTGAGAGAGAATTAGGAGAGAGAAAAAAGGGCTCGCAAGATTTATACATGTAGAACAGAAATTAATTTGAATTGCTAACATGCATGTGAGCTAGGCTGTATTCATAAAAGAGATAGAAATATACACCTTGAAGGGTGCAATGGGGCAATATAGTGAGTATATGAATACATTTGTGTGTGTGTGTGTGTTGGTGGGTTCTGCTTTGCAGCAGGCATTAGTCTGGAGACTTAACACCAGCTCTCTATTTTGAAGACAGTTTCCTGTCAGGTTTGGCACTGCCTGCCAAAGTCACCTTGTAGAGTACAATGAGAAAGTCCTGCATTGGCTAGTTGGGATGATTTAAAGGAGCACACTGGCTTATGATCGCCTCAGATAAATGCATGCCATTCACAGCTTCAGATGATTTATTTGACAGTGTCTTATTATTTAATTTTGTTTCCTTTTGTGAACCCTTTTGAATTATTGGCATTCCTGCATAAATGGCTCCTAAAATATGGTGTGATCTTCATCTAAGTCATAACAACAGATAAACACAATGTGATCTAACAAATAACACACAAAAAATACTTTTACATGTTTTTATTGAACATATGGTTGAACATTAACAGCCTAAGCTGGAAAAAGTATGTAAACCTCTAGGATAATGACTTCTATGAAAGGGGGTAATTGAAGTCAGGTGATCCGATCAATGAGATGACATTCAGGTGTGGGTTAGAGGTGTCCTGTCATATGAAAACCCCACAAAGATTGGTTACCAACACTCTGCTCTCCAGAAAGAGGATCTGTTGAAGTGGAATATGCCCCAGTGAAATGTTGTGACCTGAACTACACATTTTTGTGTGTTATTTGTTAACTCACATAAATCACAGGAAGTTAATTTCCTATAGTCTATCAAAACAAAACGTAGTGACAGAAGGAAAATGATGGCAGCGTTAGGACAGCCTATTCACAAATCTAACAAATTTCTGTGAGCTATGACTTATCAGATGTCATGATTAAAATCAAAATGTCAAATAGTCTCAAGTGGCAGGTTTTTAATAAATGATACACCCTTTTTTCCACTCTGTGCATCTGTAACATGCGGAGAACTGCAGACTAGATGAGCCTACAGTCATTAGTACAACTTAGATGAAGAGCAGAACATATTTTAGGAACCATTTAAACATGGATTCAGGTGATTTAAAAAAGGGTTCACAACCTTTTTCACACAATTATGTGTTGTTAGGTTAGGTTGTTGAATGAAAACACCCACACACACACACACACACACACACACACACACACACACACACACTGTTTCCTTATATGCTACAATGTCTTTTTCCTGCCAGTATCACTGACGTCTGGCTGTGTGCTTTTAGCAGTTCCTGACATCCTCCCTAATCCTTAATAGCGCTTCCAAGAATTACAGTACCTGTACCTAGAGCCACCAAGCCAATGAATTTTCCTCCCAGGGATGGTGTGATACCAGCAGGTCCTACCGCCTGGACAACACAATGATACTACGGGACTGGTGGATGTGGAATGTGAGCCAGACAAACCGGATGGAGGGAAGGGAACGCCTGCAGGGAAAGGGAAGCAACAACTGTGGCTGGATCTGGCTTTGATGAGGAGGCATGAGAAGAAGGGAGGCTCACTCTTCATAGGAAGCAGGTGTGTTAGGAGGTGATAAGAATGGTGTGGCAGGCACTACACACACACACACACACAAACACACACATAAACAAATAAACATACTCGTACAAATTCCACTAACTGCAATCATTCATTCAACTTCAACGCTGAATTTAAATGGCATCCCTTCAAATGACTAAGCCTGCACTGTTGCCGTCCCTAACTCTTTATGTTCCCTTGCATCATAGGAAGAGAGACAGAGAATTAGGGTGTGAGAAGAGGGAAATGAAAGAGGGGGATGAAGATTATGAGGGGGGAGAGAAGGGAGAGAGGTGGATACGAGGAGCTAATGGTGGAATGGCGCTCCTTTATTGCCATGGAGAGTGGGGAAATGGTTTCTATGGGTGTCTACTGCATGTGTAAACGCCCAAGCTGAATATGTGAGTCTGCACTCGTGCAAGAGTCAAAGTGTCCCCGGCGAGTGCTTTGTGACAACACGTGCTATGGAACAGAGAAAAGTAATTTATGGAAAAGATATTTGTTGGCTGGCTTATTTCAAGATCCATTAAGATTAATTAAGTGTTGCTAAATGCGGTGCTATGGAGTTCAGATTTCACAGATACATTCTAATCATCAGCTCACAGTTTGCTCAGGCTGCTAAAAAGCTACTAATAGCCTGAGTGAAACCAAACTAGAGTGTCCTAATGGTGGGAGGAAAATACCAACTAAGACTATGTGGAATGATTGAGGACATCCATTGCAGCATCAATGTATAAAACATGGTGTGTGAATGTAACTCCAAGCCCTACACACATCAACATAACGTGCACCTGTCTATGCTTGTGAAAGCAAGAAATTGAGATACTGAGTGAGACAGAAAGGAAGCAATTAGAAGCTCTGTCATCAAATATTTGGTTTGTTTGGCAGGAAGATTGCATGAAAGAGAAGATGAGCCACTGCCAAGCAGCCTACTTCATATCCACTGTTTTTTTTAGATACTTTCTGCATAAGCAATTAGCTGCAATCAGGGATTAATTGAGCAAACACAGAAGGAGAAGGAGAGTTGTGGAATTGTTCTGCTTTAGCATTCTCCCTGAGTCTAATTAAAACATCATTTCAATGATTGCCTTTCTGTCTACCATGATTGTGTGTGTGTGTGTGATTGTGTGTGTGTGTGATTGTACTGTACAGTCCTGTGCATTCAACATTCATTTCATCATCCTCAAATTTCTTCCACCTAAAACATATTTTTCCATCCACATGTTCCCTCAAAACAGTTTTCTGTTTTCTAACAAATGTATTGATTTATATTTTATTTAGGTTTTTTTGCTTGCATGACAAAATTTGTCTGATAGTGTCTGACAATTTTATTGGCTTTTCTCATTGGATTGTATTTATTGCTGTCTTATTGTGTGTACATCACTCTGCGACTACCTTTGAAAAGTGCTATAATTAAATATAAGTAAAGTTTATGATTATATGTATTTGTGTCATTCTCTTCTCCTGCCACACTAAATTAGCCAGCTTGCCTTGCATAAGGATTCAAGTGAGTTCCTGCTCTCACTACAACAAAGATGTGTTCCTGCACCTCTCCGTATAGGCTCTTATATTCAGCCCTTATAGGCTATGATATTAAATGCTATTAAAGGCTATTATAGGCTTATATGATATATCAGAACTCCTCAGGTAGTTGCACTCATGCAGTAGAGTTTCACAGAAATGCAGGCAGGTCCCGAGATACTTTTCATTCAGACATGCAAGTTTTAATTGGATGCCTGATGTCTCCTCTTAAGAGGAGGTGGAACAAGTCAAATGAGCATGGCAATATTTTGAAGACAAATAACAATGGTACTGTTCTGTGTATATGATAATACTAATAACAATAATAATAAGAACGTTGTATAGACATTACATTACTGTCCTTTAACAGACACTTTTATCCAAAACGACTTAAGTGCATTCAACATAGGTAGGTAGAGAACTACTAGTCACCAGAAATCGTAAGTGCATTTCCTTCCTAAGCAAGCATCTAAGAGCAGAACCAGTGCTAAGGTAAAAGTTTTATAAGTTGTACCTACTTTTTATTTAAACAAATGAGACAAATAAGTGAAGCACTTCAATATATATATATAAATTGTTTTAAGAAGTGATTTTAATGATGACTAAATTTGCCACAGGCAGGACATTTCCAAGCCCAAGGATGACAAAGACCTGGTTACCTTTGGTCTTTAAATAGACTTCAGAAAGGCCAAGAGAGCCCTGCCTGAGGACATGCGGCTGCGCTCATAAAGGGTTCAAAGATCTGAGAAACAGCTAGCAGGCCGACCTAAACAAAGTAATCAAAAAAAAGGCCACCAGTGTAGAGAAATCAAATGCCATAAATTGTATTATCTTAATCAATACAGAAGATACTGAATTCAAATAGGCCTACTCACATAAACTAAACTCATTAAATATCATAGCCTAAAGATATCTAGATCATTGATGATAGAATCTGTTGCTAAGGAATTCATTATTTTTTTAAAAAAGACCAGGGATCATTGGACCAGCTGGGCCTGGACAGGATGCGGATTTATCATTGAATTCAACTTAAGAACAGAATACAACATTTACAAACTTTCCTCTTCCTGTGGGAGTGTGGCACAGGCTCCTTAACTATGTACAATCTTCTAATAAAAGTATATTGTAAATACTTCATGCAAATGTAGATTAATTCAATAAAAAATGCAAAACAGACATGAAAAATATTCATATTTAACATTACAGAAATAAACTTTGAATTTCTGTGTGCATGACTGCACTGGGACCATTAGTGATGTAGCTGAGTCATGACAGAAGATGGTTTTCCAAGGCAACTGGAATCGTATGTGCTGTTAGCCAGCTACTTGAGAAAATCTTTTTTTTTTATACTAGTCATGTTAGTTAATCTATCAGTTACAATTATGGCATGGTTTAATTAAGTTAGTGTCATCTTCCCAGATAATAGGAACCAGTGCATCTCATGGAATGAGCATCTGCACCATCATTCTTGGACAAAAGAGGAAGCACAGCAGGGAATCAGATGGCTGTCTGTGTATTTTGGACGACGTAATGCAATTATCAAAGGGCATCATGTTTTTCAGTTGTGTCTTAAGGTCTGGATCCACTTAGAAGGGCGCAAAACATAACCATGCATGGGTAAAAACAATAGTGCCTGCAATTGTGCCCAATTTACTAATACGTGTCATCCAAATGAGGTCAGTAGTATTATCAGGGGCTAGGATGGATGGACTATGCTTGAAACATAGTAACATGAATAAACACGAATAACATGACAAACATGACGTATTTAATAGCATGCCTAATGTAACAGTGCTCCAACACCAGTCTCCCTTCCTCAGTGTTTGTAAATTTGTATATGTTTTCCAATCTTTTAGCCAGGTAGTCCTATACAGATAAAAGGTGATAGGACAAGGCAATTTAATGGCTTCTGTGATGATGATTAATAATAAGCAAAAATAATAAAGTAATCATGTGCCTGGCAATCTAAATACAAAATAACCCAAACCATGCTAAGTTATAAGTTGTAGAACAATTAAAGCTGCACTAGGCAACTTCACACTTTGTGGACCCCAAGTGGCAGTGAACAATAATTGTTTGACTTATAGAAAGTTTGAAGGACATCATTACCCATGAATCATGTAAGAATTACTGCACATTGTCTTGAAAAAAACATTTGTCAGCTTTGTCAGCCATTGTTGGTGAGTGCAGCATTGTTTAGGAGTTGTCTGTATTTCAATCTTAAGTTTTTATTTGTCACTTTCTGTATAGAGAAGTGTTCCCGCCAGAGACCATACCTGACACCAGAATTTTATTCGGACAAATTGGGCAAATATACAGTCTCTCTTTTAGGGGTGGGTGGGACACTCTTTTCTGTTGCAGGCAAATTTTGGTTCAGGCTGATAAGACAGGTGTATTTATATAAGTCTTGCCTAGTAGAGCTTTAAGGACTGCTAAGTCAATGCATTTCATACAGGCTTTGTCCACTGTAAGGAAAACTGAAATATCCATATGTGAAAATGTTGCCCCAATTCTTCATTGATTTAAACATAAAACTTTAAGATCTTCAGCCTTTTCTTCATTGGGAAACAGAAATATGGATTTGTTATATTTAATTCTAGGTCACTGTCAAAATATTTCCAATTTCCTATCCCTGTGTGTCTTTCATTCCCATTCTGCAAACACATAATCCTCCGTTATTATCCGTTCTTTTCAGCTATAGGCCTCCCGCCATACAATGAGCATGCAGCACATATTGGCAAATCTAACTAAATTCTCAATACATTAAATAATGCCCAGCAAACAGTACTTTCTGGTTTAGTAAAGCACGTAGAGGAAATAATTTTGTTAATTTCCTTGTCCATTTTCATCTCAACCAGTGATACCTCAAAATACATATTAATTAGGTTAAAAGCCCCAAATGTCTGTGCCTGTACTTGCACAAATATTTAGTTAATCTGACTTTGCTAATCATATTTGCTCACGCAGGTCATTTCAAAGTTTAGGGGCCCTGATCACAATTGCTTAAGCTGCTTTTTGTCTTTACTCTAGATGCTGGAATAGTCAAAATAGCTTTCATTCCCAAGTCAATAGAAGATGTTGTGGGAAACAGAGTGGCCAAGTGGTTAGAGTGTCTAACAATGGGAAGGTAACAGGTTCAATACCCGTGGCAGTCAGGTAGCCTATTTAAGTTTCCTTGAGCAAGACCTCCTCACTCATTGTAAGGTCGTCTGCATAAGAGTGTCTGGCTAAATGTCTAATTGTAAAATTAAATAAAGACAGGATGGTTTGTGTCAGTGTCATAAAATGTATACACTCTTTGATATTGATTCTCACAATTTAAACGATAATCATATTTCCCAAACTTCATAGAAAACATTTCCTGAGATTCCTTGGAATATTCCACCTGATCCTCGTTTTTCCTATACTGAATAAAAAGCATGGAAATTCAAATAGCATTGTTAAATTCATTTGGTTCAGATTTTCACATCAAATGAATAGCATTATAACATGATGCCAAGTTGTAGGCCTACACATCCAACACATATTTAACTAAGGGGGATAAACCACACTACACTAGATCCATTATCTTGATTGGCTAGGTAAAATACAGTCACGATGCCATGAAATATTACTGCAAGGAGTAGTTTTGCAATCACCTTATACTATATCCATTAACTTGATTGATTGGATAAAATGCAGTAGCTATATCACGCAATAACAAGAGGTAGTTTTGCAATTCATCTGAGGAAATTGTTGCACTGCAGGTTTAGAGAATTGAACCATGTATAGTGTATAGTATAGATAATGGTTTTTTTTTATAGAATTAGAATGGGATTTAATAAAGTCTTGAGATCCCATTTACTCCACTTCTATAGTGATCACGATTGAGTTAGTTATTCCATTACATCCTCATCAAAATTGTAATCAGTAACGTAATCCAAGGGATTACCCAAAGATTACTTTCAGTTATGTATAAAGGTATAGATAAGAATACAAGTTAAAAGTTCAGAAAATTCATTTCAGGTTTGCATACAAACACAAATTTTCTTCTGTGTCACTTTTTCACTTTTTAAAACCTATCGCTATTTAAATGGCCTTCTGACTTTCTCACTTTCACTTTCTGTCATCAGAATACATTCATTTTTCGGTAATGGAAAACATTTATATTTTAATTTGGTATTTATTATATGTAATGTTGTTACAAGTATTCCGTCACCACTTAACCCTGATAGAGATGCAGGTGCCAGTGAATTGAACCGGTGAGTGAATCTGTATAGTAGCAAGATTAATTGATCAGTAATTATACACAAGAATTCTCATGAAAAAAACTCTTTCAATATGTTTTCATTATTATCACCAACATGATAGTACTTCAGAAATGTGTAACTATTACTCCAACCAACCCTATAAATACCTACCAAATCAATTTAAATGACATGCTTGTCTCTGTGATTAGTTTGTTATTTGCCAAAACGTATGCTTTAAGGTTTGGCAAATAACCTGCTTCACTGCAACCAGAAACTCTGAAACCTTTTCTCCAGCTCTGCTATTAGCTAACTTAGTGTGGGAATGTGCAGTCTGCAGTGAGTGGCATGGACATACAGATCAGACCCATATATGTCAATCTTCTCTTTTATATCAGTGAATGTTCATTCAGAAGTGAAAACTTCATATGAGTTTTGTGAGTTCACAAAAAAGTGCCATTTTAAAAAAAGGGCAAGATGCAAGCAAAAGATGTAGAGATGCTAGCATGACAAACTCAGAGCAGCCAGCTAGGCTAACTTGAATGAAATTGGGTGAGGCTAATTTTGCACAACAGCCTTCAATGGAGCCAAACCGTTGGCTGGGGTGATTTACAGTTTTTCAAGTTAGATCCAATCGAGAGGCCTGGCAGAGAACTAGATCATTTTGGCATCGAGGAAAAAAATGCCCTGGGCTTTTATTTCTCAAAACCAATCACAGTCATCCAGGGCGGGGCTTAACTCAAGACTGTGTATACTCTTTTTTTTAATATATTCATTTTTATTGTTATTATTCTACTTAATTTTGATTATAGTATATTTTGCACTGTAGGTAGGGCTTGTAAGTAAGTGTTTCTCTGTATGGAACACACCTGCTGTATCTACTACATGTGACAAATAAACTTGATTTGACTTGACTGTGCCCTTCCAAAGTAATGTCGGGGGGGAAATGTTTTGTTATGTTTTGTGAATTGTACAGGCCTGCCATACAGCAAGATCCAATTCTTCTTCAAAGTTTTCCATCCTTGTGTCTAAAGCTAGCTTGCTGCACTATAGCCGAGGATTTTGAAAAAGTGGAAAAGGAGGGGAAATTGCATCGGGACCGCTGAATTTCAGCGGTCACCCTTTTGTCATTGGTATTTGTGCAAGATCCAGATCACAGCAGTAGCCAAAGGCAAGGCTAAGAGAACACTGCTATCCCTAAAATCAGTGCTTGATCTGATGGCTACAGCAGGCAATATGAACCAACGACCTGATTGTTTCAGGGGCTCCATGACCTCTGTGACAATAACCTAGTCTCCCTACATCCATCACAGGAGATGATCAGGTGTACGTTTGTCTCTACTGTATATGCATTTCTGCAAACTCTGACAGAAAGCTGTCAACTGTGGGGCTAGAGCGATTTCCTATCAGCACCCATGGAGAAAAGCCTGGTTGGAATCAGAGCTGCCTGGCTTTTCTGATGTGTAAGAGTGCAGGAGACAGACCTAGCAGCTTTAAGCAGATTAATTAGGGTGTAGCGAGGACTGTGGAGAAATCTCTCTTCCATGGATTCCATATCCACTGACACAGCTTTGCATAAAGACAAGCCTCCAAAACATGCACACTCCTAGCCACATATACACACACACACACACACAGATATGAGGCACTGCTGCAGGGCCAAAAGTCTGCCATATCCCCCACTCCTCCACTCTCTCCAGGGTTAGCCCAATAATCATGCCCTTCCCTCTCTCCCAGTCTGTTTCTATGCTCTCCCCCCTGAATTTGCACAAAACACATTTTCCCTAGTTAACGTTCTTGCAAGAAAAAATGCTATTCTATTAGGGATAATTTATACATCACTTTCTCAGTTTTTCATCAGAGCACAACATGGTTGCCTGGGAGATGACAGAGAAACAAAGCATGAAATGATACAGATGAATAAGGGACTATCAACTGTGAAACTGGTGTAGTTTTGAAAATTGCACGAGTATGCAAAGCTGACTCTGACAACAGCCATAATGATGGAGGTGGCTTCTTCAAGATGAATCACACACTCCACTTGTGCAGCAGACAAGGTGTGGTAAGGATGGTGAAATGGAACCCATCCAGTTAGAGTTATAACAAACCTTGTTGTGCATTCTGCTCATTCTACGAACGCCCATTATCAACCATCTTATCTCATTGCACTGATTGATACTGAAGAAAAGACAAGGGTAGAAAATAGAAGCTCCCCCCTCCCGATTCCTCATCACCATCATCATTTTCATCATTACGTGAAATATGACCGAGAGCAGAATCCCTCAATGCCGTGCAAATGTCGACGTGAGTTAGCATCAAGAAGACACAAGAGATATGCATGCATCATCTGGCCAGGAGAACATCACTTGTGGGAAGACAGCCAGAGGCCCTAAGGAGGAGAAGAAGAGAGGGGGTGAGTGGGGAGGAAAGAATGGAAGGAAACAGAAGAAGGAGAGAGGGTGGAGGGTGCAGAAAAAAAAACAGAGAGAGGGGAATCAAGAGGAAAGTGGAAAGAGAAGGAGAGCCCGTATTAGGGAGAAAAAACATGATGAAATGAGTGGGACATTCACCATAGCACAGCCAGGGAAATAATACAGAGAGGCAATCAGAGAAAATGGAAGCATAATATCCCCGTGCTGCATAATCTCCACAGATTCAGGCATAATGCATAATCTCTACAGGTTCAACAATACACCATGTGCCCTAATTTTGAGCCAATTACATAGTGTGTATCATTTGGTTTGCGTGTGTACATGTGTATGACAGTGGTGGGGAGGGGCTTTAATGTGTGAGTGCAACTCGTGTTGGGTGTGTGTTTGGGGGTGGGGGGGTCACTTCTAAAGGGATCAGACAGCTGGGGTTCATACACCACCCTCCCCTTGCCATCTATATACTCTAATGCCCTTCACTGACCAGATTAAAGCCCAAATGACAAATGCACAAAGGCTAGAAACATCTGCTCTAGGACACACTGTCCATTCCTCCCCATGCTGAGCTCTGTTGGTCACTCCTCGGTTCCAGTCCCCACACGGACAACATCTGCAGCAATGGACTAGTGCACATTAACTACTGGAGCATGAGACTGAGCTAACCCGCTAACCATGAGAGCATTATCCTCTACTCAGGCACACTTTTACCTTTAAACACCTACCTTCTATAAAGCAATAGACTCAATAGTCCTGTGATAACCATTCAAGTCCAATCAAAATTTTGGGTCTTTTTGGACAACAGTGGGGCACAGCGACTCATTGGTCTTAGGTGAGGTGTTTACACCTCGCTGCATTGAGTTTCCTTATCTCATATAGCCAAACCACAGGCTGTTGTTTTTCCTGTCGAGAAAAGGGGCATAGGGGTATAGATTTGGTCTCTGCATTGATGTGCCCCAGCGCCCTCTCTCTTCCTCCCTGGCACTTGGCCTAGGGGGTAAAAGGGGTGCTGGGAGAAAAAGGAAATGGGGGGTTGTGGCTCCTATGATCTGCTGGGAAGTGATGGTGGGAGTGTTTGGTGTAGAGAAAGGGTAGGGCATGTTAAGTGAGTGATGGGATGGAATCTTTTCTGTCTCGTCGTAATCGTCCTGTACAACAAATGAAAAATGGATTGACACACATTACAGTGCAGCACTTAGGACAGGATGGGGACTGGCAGGTACTAGAAGCTGTGATAGCCCACATAAAACCGCTCACTCTCCCAAAGAGGTGATTCAGAAAAATGACCTAGGAAGGAAAAAAACAAGAGAAAACAGATGCTTGTGTTTATGAGATGGGGGGGAAGGGGGGTAAGAGAAAAGAGAGGTACTATGCACAGTGGATTTCATGAATTAATCAGGCTTGCGGATGTTCCTCCCTTTTTACCCACTGGGGTGTATACTGGGGAAGTCTGATGTCATCTTATTGCTGCCCTGGTCCCGGGTCGCTTCCATCTTTGTGAATCGGATGGATATGATGGATTGAGTAGTTTATGATGCCTGGGTGGAATGATGTGATGGAGGTGAATGACTGGGCGAAGGGAAGTCTGCTGTGTGACACTTAGCAGTTAAAGCAGTGGCTTGGCCTAGATGGGATGGAATGTAGGGTAGGCCACATGAATAATAAACCAACTACAGAGCCCCTCTGGCTGGCTGGTGATGTTCTTCACTCTCTCTGCCCCAGCCAGAATGGAGACCACTGACGGGAGGGATAGAACCACTCAAATTAGCAGCATTATGTCATGAAAAGACAAAAGGTATCTTGAACAAAATGTACGGGTTCCCCCACAGCTCTAGTCTAGCAAGACTGCTAGACTAGAGCTGCTACTGCTTATGAATGCTCCAAAATGGGCCAATTTGTTTACCACATTCAAGTATCATGTTCCTGCTCCATGTTTTATTTCAGCTGCCATTTTCACTTGGTAACAAAAAATACCCTCTTCTTGCCAAGTCTAGAATCAGCATGCCTTCCCCTGAATTTATTATGTTTTAAGTGATCCTTGGAGTCTCACATCCATCGTAGGCCACTGAAAATGTAACACATCACGCAGAATCCATGCAGTGACAGCAACAATTATGAGCCATTATCATTCTGCTGAGCGACACATCATTTAGCTTTCTTACACTCAGATGCATACACACTATATAAACACACACAATCACACACACCAGCACAGGCAGTTATGCAAGTGTCATAAACACACAGACACACACACACACAGACAATATGAGCCCACATGCACATTAGAAAACACAATACAAAACATTTTTCTAACGTGATTTTTCTGACCAGAATCATTTCTGCAAATCCTAACACAGATACTTGGCAAGATCTAACAGCTATAAAACAAATTGAGGTGTAACTTTGTTGTTTTCATAAAGCTAACTCCTGCAGCTCCGTTATGACACCAGCAATAATTTTACAGCTGCATCTGTAATAGAGCAGAAGACCCACTCAAGGTCTGTTAGGGAGTTTGAGTCAGTGTCAACTAGTAGAAACACATCTGGGATCATCCCAGTACAACCACAGCCCTCTGTTGGATAACAACCAGTTATACTGAAGCAGTAAGTGCCTTATTTGGGGGCACTTTGACAGTAGACCTCAATTCCCTTTCCTGTACTAGAAGAAACCTCAGTCAAATAGGGTAGCTGGCTTCCGCACCTTTCATGCTTTTTTGCTGGCGTATTGTTCTATCTGTGGAAGGGACACCACAGCTGGACAGGGATACTAAATCGCAGCATATCGAAGGCACATGTAAACAGCTCAACCTGGATAAGACCTTAACCAGAGTATGGCCAATGGCCGGGTTACTCCATGCGTGTAAACGTAGTCACTGTTACACCGATGGATGGCTACCGCACTGGGGAGCTGCGCCTCCTGTCATAAGAATGGAGCCTTTCATTGAACACAGCCTCCATGAACCCAGCAGAGTAAGAGAGTACATATCAGTTACTACTATAAACACTTCTTGGTGGGGAATGAATATGTTGGTGACACGATTACTGGCATGGAACTATAGAATGCACACCACAAAAAAGGGACGGGTGGATTCAAGTAGGAAAACAGAAGAGAATCATACTAAGGAATATGAGAAGGGGTGGTGCCAAACTGAGACATTGAAATGAAACTCAAAGAACCCATTCTCAAAGCGTCACCCCTTTTCACTGCTGTCAGATATTTACGTTCTCTAGTGTGACATTATAAGCAAAAAGCTTATATACAGCTGATTGTTGAAGTACTGACGTATTTATTCCGTTATAAATTTTAAAATTTTCAAAGTGCCTTTTGGTTACCAAATTCAAATTATATAAAAATCTAATACAAATATGTTTGCATCCTATTTTCTTCTCCTTTGGGTTATTTGACTCAATAATTTGGTTAATATTTGATGTAATAAGTTACTCAGACTTCCTCTTTTGGCTGTTGTTAGGATTTTTAATAATGTTTCCCTTTCAGAAAAGTTCTAAGCCAGTATTTATTGCTATGTCAGCTGATATTAGTTTCCTTCAATGGATCTCAAAGTGTTTTAGGGGTTGGGATGGGCTCTCCATCAGAGGGTGGATGTGGTGGTGAACCGCAGTCTGACCTGCTGGTGCCAACAAGGAAGAAAACCCTGCAGAGATCATAGCACAAGCAAAGGATCTGTGACACATCTACTATTTATTATCACTTTGACATGTCAAGGACAGGCCACTTATTTTAGAATTTTATCAGAAATATTCATCACATTTCTGAATAGACAGAATAGATGTTTGCCTGCATAGATGTCAGGCAAAAAAAACGCATATACACAGGGGTGCCCGGGTGGCTCTGTGGGCTACGGCATGTACAATGAAGACACATCCTGGATTTGAATTCGGCCCAGGACCTTTGTTGCATGCACCGCTCTCTGCATGCATCTCTCTCTCTCTCCCCTTCTCTCTACTTTTAACTGTCTAATAAAGGCAAAAAATGCTCTTTACAAAAATAAATTATGTATACAGAGGGTTGTCTCTTAGAGGAATAAGAAAGCACATGCTATAGCTATAGCTACTTAGTATGCTTATTCACACCAGGCATATGCTCCCGCCAACCAACTGTAAGAAAGTGCACCAGAGCTCTTAAAGAAGTTTGCATGGTCCAATTAACACCAGATGCTAGCCCTTAGCTAACTTACCGAACCTCATAATGCACAGACCTCCAAGGAGTGAGCATGGTCCAGTTAGCACCAGATGCTAGCCCCTTATCTCACTGTCATCAGCCAAAAAAAAAGCATAAATTAGTTCTACTCCCATGCCCTGGCCACTACTATATTTGAATTGCAATAAATAAGACCACCTAAAGCACCAAAATAAACCCCAAGAAAAAAATCTCCTCTATATGACTTCAGTGCTGTAAAAAGCAAGCGTTTAAGCAAGCAACCAACTTTACTAATGTCTAGCATTGAAGTGTAAACACCTAATAAAAATAATAAAAATAATTATCGGAAATGTATAATTCTCCTCAGTATTGTTGCATACAGCCATGGTTATTTCATCACGCAAAAAACAGGCAAATGTGCTTCTATAATAATGAGTCACTGCTTTGGATTCACACGGACCAACCACACACATTATGGCTTTATAGCTACTGGGAACACAATATGCTAACCTTCAAAACTCTTCTAGGCCTTCTCATTGCCATTTCTTTGTCCAATGGTGGAGCTTGTCTGATGTCTCTGTCCCTTCTCATTCCATTCATTACCCTTTTCATCCTTAAAGGCTTTTACAAAATTAAACTCTAGCAGCCCAGGTATAATGGGAGCTTTTTCTCTTTGTCTCTTGTGCCTGTGCTGGAAAGATAGCTCTTTTACCATAAATCCAAATTGATACACATCAGTAAAAGCATAGAAAACACTAATATTCATCTTAAGTCTTTATTCTTATCTCGATGCACTGCCAAGGGTTGGATGGAGTCTCCATCATATTAGACTACATTTAATTTTCTCCCCAAGATAAAATCGGATGAAGGAGTATGGCTTGGTCTCCTTCTGTTCGTTTGTTTATTCATTTGTCCAACAAATGCATTATTGCACCACTACCTTGGCTAAGGCGCTGCACTATTTGTGCTGATCAGCCCAAAGGGGGCATTAGAATTAAAAACAAAGTGACACTGGTGACTTACTGGCCATGAGAGGCACTGCATCATTTGTGGGGGACGGCATGTTTATTGTTGCATTGCTGCATTATAATTTCAAAATTACAAATTCTTCATATGAAAAATACAAAGGGAATGAAAACACCTTGACTTTCATATCATTTCAGTGGGTGAAATTTGTTGAAAGATCATTTCAGGCCAGCTGGGTTCACACAACTCACTGCTGCTTGACAAGAGGAAGACAGAGGAAGACAAGCAGGGGATAAATCCCAAGAGAGCTGTTGGACTGGCAACAGAAGTGTGGCCAACCTATCTACTAACAGAAAACATCCTCAATCTGCCTCTGAACATACATGGCTAGCGGGCACAAAGTTTGGAAGATGTCAATGGGTTAAAGTGAAATGCATGCTTGATGGCAAGTTGCCACTTGCCAAATACTAGAGAAGACCTTCTAATCGCAACTATAAGCGATGTACTACTTTTTCAGAATCTCAACGTAATGCTAACCAGGTGCTGAATATTGACGGATCACAATTTGAACCCTGGTATCACAACAACTACAACCCCATCCTGAAATCAGACCTGGATCTATTTAACACTTGAACAGGCACAATTTTTTTTTTTTTTTAAAAGGTTAATTTATACAGGGAAATGCCATAAGGCAGACTTTTACACTCTTAGAATATATATATATATATTGTATATAGTATATGTATATGATGATGATGAGAAGGAGATGAATCAAATGACTCTTTCCATGTTATTTGCTAAACTAAAGAGCACTGTTTATTTAACAGATATTTTGCACACAGACCTTTCAGTACAACAAACATATAGGAGACTTCTTGGTTTAGCAATCTATAATTTATTCTCTACTCCTACTTAAGGTCATTCAAGGCCCCAGCCCTTTCTGTTTGCATGTTCTCCCAGTGTTCGGTGGGTTTCCTCCGGGTGCTAAGGTTTCCTCCCACATTCCAAAGACATGCAAGTCAGGTGGATCGGAGACTCTAAATTGCCCATAGGTATGAATGTGAGTGTGATTGTTTCTCTATCTGTTCTTGATTAGTCTCGGTTGGACTGGTGACCGGTCCAGGACGTTTCCCTGCCTTCTGCCTGATCTACTGTGGGATCGGCTCCAACCCAACTCCAATTTCATTTGCACAGCAGGTATTAGTAAATCGGGTGCAAAATAGGGGACAACTGAGATATTTGTTGTGAGGATGTGTCTTATTCATTTTGCACTCGTCTTAGTTGATCCAGCCTCAGTGTGCAGAACTGCAGATCAATAACTGTATCTTAGTGAAAGAATCACAAGCACAAGCTCTATGATCTTTCTAGTACATTTTAAATAACTGTCAGGTTAGTCTTTAATGTCTAGTTGTTGCATCAAAATAATACTGTACATAGTACACAGTCCAGACATTAGTTCTATCTGCTACTCTGACTATTTGTTTTGCTGGCTGGCTGGGCAACGACAAATTGATTGATTGATTGATTGATTGTCTGGCTGAGCAGCCCTCAGCATAGTCAAACGGAGGGGGGACAGGCGGGTCATTTTTGTTTTTCTATTGTACTAATCAACACCATTGCATTTGCCCTTGATCCCCCATGGCTACCCTCAACACATCATCATGTCTGTGTTTCTGTCCCTTCTTGGAACTACCAGAGAGCTATTCTAATTCCATCAACAGTCATTCACTCTGATGATTAGTGCCAGTCCACTGGTGGCCTGGAGGTCGCACAGTTGTTTGTGGATGTTGGTCTGAAATAGCACACAGCTGCAGTATTTGACTCAACAGAGGGAAGACCTGTAAAGCTGGTTGACTGGGCGTGGCTGTGGGCATTGACAGCAGGTGATTGTTGATATTAAAATAATATACTGAGCTGTGCTGACAAAACAGTGGGAGCCAGTCAACATGGCACAACAGTGTCAGAAACACAATAGTTCTCATTTATCAAGCAGGAATACAAAACCATCTAATAATAAATAGACCTGAGCTCATTTCTCTGTGAAATGGATGATGTTATCATTTGTGTCTAATATGTGTCCAGCGAAGACTATTCAGGAAATAGACTTTAGCCCCAGAATTGTGCCAAGTGAAGGTGTATTGGTTAAAGCCCCCGTCTCTGGACACACATCCCTGGATCAAATTCACCAGAACCTTCTCTCCTGTATCTCTCCCTCAGCGCTTTTACTATCAGTCTCAGTAAAGAAAAAAATGCCCCAGAATGCTTATATGGGGTTAGTTCAGCCATTTCCATCTACAGTAAGCAATGTGTGCAAGTAGAAGCTAATCCCAAATCGGCCTATACTGGTAACCCTGCACCCTCCCACTGTGTGCCACTTACCCTGTAAATCCACCAAGATGGATAATGTCTATGCTGCAAAACTTTTGTGATAGTGAAATACCCATGGAGACATATTCTGACCTATACAACATATCTGTTGATAGTGTTTGAATTGTATTGGAGTAGAAGCTGTGAAATAAGCACAAGCAGATATTAAAATAGCTACAAATAAATGTGCTGAAGCTGTAAAAGCAAGTTAATAAAAGGAGAAAGACAAAAATGATTGGATTATGAAATAAACACCCATATGCACCTTTTAATAATGTACAAGTGTAATGCTAGGAGACTTCTATTTGATTTTGCTATGCTACTGTCTGTAGACTGTCTGGCATGAGCTCTGCTAAGCAACTTGTCCAGAAAATAAACTGCTGTGTTTGGCTACAGCTTGATTAACTTATACAAGAGGAAAATGTTACAGGATATGTTACAGGATATGTTTTTGCCAGACTGCTAGCTACAGTTTTATCTGGCAGTTAAGAGCATAATTTACATGTTTTAAGGTTTGATACATCTAAAACAGATGTGGTGTTTCACGTCACTTGTAATGATTAATGTTCCTTCAAATTTCTAGAAGAATAAACCTCTTAAAATGCACAATAACCCCTAAAATTGAGCTTGTGCTGCAAAATTTCCCCCAAGGGTGTGGCATCCCTGTAGCTAGCTACTTTTTCAAAACCATTGTTATTCTATACCCTTGTGAGATACAATGCTATGGCCTATTAAAAATGAGGATGTGTGTGGATTACTAAGGAAAGAGATTGTTTTGTTCTAGGCCCTCTGTTAGAACATCCCTATAGCACTTCATCTACCCGCTTGTTCCCACCCGCAGCATTGCATGACAATTTTGGCTACAGACATTCTGGCAGGATCCGCTGAAGGAGTCATGCAATTATGCAGCCCTGCAGCCGTGATATTCTGAATTACACAAGGAAAACCAAAGGCTGTCTTGGTTGTACTCCCATGTAAGACAACCCCCAGAAAAAAGCAGCCTATATTGCCTGCACAGTATAGAGAAGAGGAGACAAAACACAACAAAATAAATTATTCAGTTATGTGGGTTAGCAAGCAAGGTCAACTGTATAACAACTTTATTGGTGGGGAAAGTACCAAAAGGCCAAATAAACTGTGTCTGAATTGAAGGTGCAGCAGTCACAAAAATTGCTAAATTATTTAATGTGGCAAAGGAAACATCTCCGAAATGATTACATCATACGCCAAACACCAACAAACTGTACCAGCAAAGAGGAACAGTGGTCACAAATCAAAGCTCACTGACAGGGGTATTTAACTTGACTGGATTGTTTCTAAGCTCCACAAAACTACAGTCTCAAAAATGACCACAGAATTAAATCAACACCTCTGTGAGACAGTCTACACAAAAACTGTACGTTATGAGCTTCACAAAGCTGGCAATTTATGGCAGGGCTGCCATTTGGAAACAGCTTGTATCCAAGACCAGCAGACAAAGATGCATAAATTGTTGTAAGGAGCACAAAACCAGGACCCATGAGCATCTGGACGCATTTACGTTTGAAGAAAGCCAAATGATGCCTTCAACCTACAATGTCTGCTGCCAACTGTTAAACATGGTGGTGGATCTGTGATCCATCTTGTGGGTGTCATTAGGTCTAATAATTGCTCTGCATGGGTGTATAACGGGCTAGAAATATGAGGCCATTTTACAGGACAAGGTGCACCCTATGGTGCAAACACTGGTCACTCATGATGTTCACATATTCCAAGATGATAATGCGCCCATATACGCTTCTTGAACAGCAGGGTGAAATCAAATGCCTTCCATGAGCTCCACAGTCACCAGATCTAAACATCATTGAACCTTTATGGGACGTCTATTTCTACATCCTCATCCCTCAAAGAACTGGAGGCTTTCCTTCTTACACACAATTCAAGACTTGTATGACAGCATTTCAAGCTGTTCTGAAGACAAAGAGTGACCCTATTCCTTATTAAGTACTTGATATTTACATATTGTTCGGTGTTTGTTATTTTACCCCCTGTATGTGTTCCTCATACATCACTACCTCTCTTCCAGAAATAGAAACTAAAGAACCAAGATTCATTTGTAACGTCATCAAGACACCAAAACCCAGCACTTCCACTGACAATGAATATGTGACAGAAATGAATTCAGAGTGCTTGTTCGAGCTACAAAATACAAATGAGCTGTATTGTAAGAGGAAGCAGTAAATGTACCTACATCCTCAGAAAATCACTCAATACATTCATTGTGTTCATAAGATCGGTCTCCAATTCATTCAATCAATGGAGTCGGTGGAGTAGCTCCAACATTTGTCTCTCGACACTATCAAGACAGTTTTGTGCCTCTGGTTTCATTTTGGGACTTATTCACCATCCAATTCAAGGATGTTCAAGATCTAAATAATACAATGTAAATTCTGATTCCTGTGAAACATGTTGTAGCAAGTTTAGCACTAGATATCAACCAGCAAATCAAATGGCACAATATTTAATTTAACAACTGTAAATTGTTTTCACTGGAACATGTACAATGAACTAAACCCCAAACACTCTCTCTCACTCACACACACACACTAAATGGCATGCATCCACACATGCAGAAATATAGATGTGTGTGTGCCTACACACAGCTGTCTGTGATTGTGTCAGTAATTTGTGTGTCCTCTCAAATACCCAGCCAATAAGCTTTTCCTGGACAGTTGGGCAGTATTGATTACAAAGAAGGGAGAGGAAACAGCAGCACTAAGAGAAGAGGAGGAGAAAAGAGAAGGCATGAAGACAAAGAGAGGATGGGGATGTAGAAAAAGACACAAAGCTCTCAGATAATGTCTTTAATCAGTAGCTATCGGCTTCCATGAAGCGGACTGTTATCTCCTGCATTTTTTTCTGTTTCATGTATTC
Source organism: Gephyroberyx darwinii (assembly GCA_900660455.1). Classification (NCBI taxonomy): domain Eukaryota; kingdom Metazoa; phylum Chordata; class Actinopteri; order Trachichthyiformes; family Trachichthyidae; genus Gephyroberyx; species Gephyroberyx darwinii. The sequence continues at coordinate 22,167 of CABFOQ010053228.1, forward strand.
CTACTCAAGCCCAACACAGATCCAGAGCGAGTTAGAGATCGCAACTGGGCCATATTGACTATAACTCTCAGACTCTGACATGGGGTCACAGGCGAGTAAAGAAACATGGAGGGAAAAATCCTTCATAAACTCTCAACATGGGAAAGTATACATCACTTTCAAGTCATTAGGGCATACATTTCCTCAAGTCGCCCATTTAAACACTTTAAACACTGAAAAAAACAGCTATTGAAATTCTCTTCATGGGTAGGTTGTGTCACCTCAGGGAAATAGTCAGGTGACACAAGTCCAATCTAAGGCCAGATGCACTGCGTAGATCACTCTTCAGGCAGGATTTAATGAGAAAACGCTCTACTTTAATAATTAAACTCAAATATAGTGAGGGTCTCTGCTGCAGCCTCCTGGCTGCTCTCTGGATCGTGTCTCTCACCTCTTTAAGACTTTTGTTCTCAATCAGCCCACCTGGCTGATTAGTAATGCCTCTCAGCTGGGGCAAGATGGCTGATTGGCTGTTGACTGCTGGGGGAAGTAGTCTTTTCCCCCCAGTTTCTCTATGGCCGATGCCTCAGTCTGCCACATGGTATACAGGAATGCTTGTGCAGATATATTATGAATTTAAAATCATGGACAATTTACTGTTTGCCTGAATTTCAGTATTTCCTATTTGTCTACCACACTCCTGAGACCATGTGGGTGTTTACGTGTGTGTGTGCATGCATGTATGTTTGTGTGTGCGTGCAAGTGTGTGTGCATCTTGTTCATGGCAAGAAATCAGCTCAGTTTAGCACATAATGGAAATGTGAATAGCCCAGAGCTCCTCTCTCCCACACAGGGAGAGAACTGGCTGGGAGCAGGCTGCAGCTTTCCAAATCCAAACAGAGAAAGGGAGAAAGTAAGCTAGGTTAAAATCCTGCCCTCTTTCTCTCACTCCCTGAAGCAATTCACAGTTCTGCCCATACATTACTCAAACAGGTCATCCTAACAGGTCTCACCAGCAATCTACGCACACATTCACATACATGCACACACACACATATGCACATGTCTGAGTATGCATGAACACACATATAAACAGACACAGACACACACACGCGCGCACACACACACACACACATGCACACACACACAGAGACACAGTGAAATAGGTAAAGTTTCTCATATTATGACAAATTACATTTTACATCAGTGTAGATCTCTTGGCACACTATCCCCAAAATGTTACACTTCATTTAACATGAACTGCATATTTTTCAGAAGCCACATTAAAGAGAGTGGAGGATTTGAAAAAAAGGAGAAAAAGCAAGGAGAACTTAATTTTATGGTCGCAAAGTGACACTATTGGGTTCATAAGTATGAGCGAGCACACATACACACATAAACACACACACACACTGCTGTTGTATACACACAATGACAATACATAAAACACAATATTATCTGCAACTATCGTCACCAATCCAGTGAAATGTAGTACCACTTGAAATTTTGAACTTTTCTCCCTAAATTCAGCAACAGCTACCACTGTGATCCCTTTGACAAGGGCACTACTTTCATGCCAAAAGGCAGATGACATACAGTAATGTGAGACTCAGACTTACATGCTACTTCTAGAGATGCGTTCCGGCTTACTGCCTCTCCCAGGTAGTTGCGGGCCACGCAGACGTAGCTGCCATCGTCAGGCTTGCTGCGTCGTCCGTGGACGATGCGTAGGAAGAAGAGGGACCCGCTGGGCAGCAGCATACGGTGAGAGCGGGGGTTGTCGCGGTCTGTCTCAACACGTTCCCCATCTTTGTACCACTCCACCGTGGGGCTCGGTCGGCCCTCTGCCTTACAGTTGAGAGTGGCCGGTTCCCCCTTGGACACAATGAGGTCAGAGGGGTGTTCAACAATACGGGGAGGGAAGTCCTCCTGGCGAAGACGGGACCCTGACAGGGGAAGAGAAGTGTGGAATGACCAGTTATTGTAATAATCTGCAACATTTTCGTATAAATAGCTTTATTGACAATTGCTTTAACACAATATAGTGTCAACCTATACCCAGTTCATGAACGCTTTTACATTTGTTGTTCTAAACAGTCGGTGTTGGGTAGGTCTTTTTGGCACAGGAAGTGATGAGTTTTACATTTCTAGCAGCAGCAACAGTGGTTTGTTTGGAATAAGTATATGGAGAACTCGTTAGTTAGCAGGAGCAGCGATATAGAAAGAGACCGGCACCTACAGAGACTCAGACGTTTTGATTGCAACGTGATCTCTGGGAAGTGCTGTGCAATGTCCCTATATCGATAACGGTCCTATATAGGTAATGAAGCATGAACCTCTGAAAATAATACACAAAGTTGAATTAATGGCCTACAGAAAATGTCATCTCACTGACATTTCATTTTCACTGTGCAATATAGGTGCACTATATATAAGGCGTACTTGACAATATGATGGTTGAGAAAAACAAGGTGGAATTTGACAGGCAGGTCGATATGTGTCAGGCTGTTACTGCCTGCAATATATGCCATCTTACTACAATACACAGGCTTCCATATTTATTTTCACAGGCGGGAGCCAAGGAGTCATTACATCTCATTAGTCTTTTCATTAACACGTTCCATCAAGCACAGACATCATCAGACATGTTAACTCAGTGGGTGTACAACAGTGACTGATATTGTGACTGCATTCTTCAGTCTGTAATGTTGTGGATGTGTATACGATTATAAGACTCTCTCTGTTTCTCTCCATCTTCCCTTCTCAGTGGGTACATTTCTTCATTTATATTTCATTACAACCTGATTCAGGTAATAGTCAGATGGCAAATGTCATGTAAATGCCTAATCCTATACTATTTTGATCGGAGTAAGGTCATAATTAGTGTAACCTTAATCTGGTTAACAAACCTAGATTTCTTTCTGCAGTCTTTCGATTTATTTGGTCATGTGAATTTAGCTCCTCATTGTAACTTATTTTTTTATGTGCAAATGTGTCAAAAAGGTCCCAGAGGAATGACCCGGATGCAGTGGCCCTGGGTTTGTTTACAGAAATGACAACATCGCAACACAACATGCGTTGTGTGCTGCATGTTTACATTATGATATCTGTGTTATGAGGTCTTCCAGGGTATGTGCATGTAAACACACCCAGTGTGTGATGTTAGTCATCGAGACTTTTTGGACCTACGGAATGTTGAAAAATGAATGAAAATGAATTAAAGTTCCACGTTTTGCTTTTGACAAATCACGTAAATTATGATTGCAACCGGGACTAAAAATTACCATTGGCTGCTATATTGCAACTGAAATTAAGCAGCAGGTGAGTAGTGAGTAAAATTGATATGACAGTTTCTAATTTTAAGAAGTTTGTTCACAAAACCATCCCATCAGCTGGTGCCAACACACCAAACCATGATGACACATTAGGTTTTTAATATGTTTTTAAAACACTATTAGTCTCTTTGGGAAATAACATTTGTGGGGATCGCAAAGATGCACAAAACAAACAGATTTTGTGTGTTTGTTAAATCCCAGCCTTCTCCACTGTGCCTAATGCCTCTTAGGATCTTAGCTGATTAAGACTTATTAGTCAGTTATATTATATGAGTTATTTCCAACGCATGCCTAAATGTCAGCTATGGGGGGACAATAATGTGGGAGAAGCAATTTTGCAGATCTGTCTATTAAATGGAGTACTGATTCATCGATGAGATTAGATTAGTTAACTTCGAATTTTGGGTGTTGGGGGTGAGTGAGTGAGTGAGTGAGTGAGTGAGTGAGTGAGTGATGAGAGAGTGAGTGAAAGATCAGGGTCCATCAAAGCTGGTCTCATTTCATTCATTTTGTCAAAATTTCTCTTTCTGCCTGTTCATAGACTTGTCCACACAAACAATGGACTCCCCGACCCCCAAGCCCCAAGTTAGTCCTGACAGCTGGCAACTAAAGCAGACATGATTTTGGCCACCTAGGGCTAAAGCTTCTCTGAAAACCTACTCAGTGTATGAACCAGCATAGGCTCAAAGTGTACAGTGAATTCATCTGTAAACAAACCAGTCCACAATAAAATAAAAGAACATAAGCTTTTCCCACGTCATTCCTGCAGTATTGGCTACCTCTGTCAACAGTAGTGTTGCAAATTTTACAGCCATTTAACAGCAGAACAGCTGCCTGAGTAGAAATGTTATAGGTGCACTTAACTAAAACTGTACTGCACTCTGGTTGCAGAGAAAATAAAAACATGAAAACATATGAAAACAGCATCTTCTGCACTCTGACCATACCAACTGTCACATTCATTTCAGCTGTTATCAGTCCAATATTATTACACTACAGCAATGTAACTGTCGGCCTGATTGCAGAATCTGCCCTTTAGTCTTTTTGAATTGGACTTTTGATAGAAAGCAATTTAAAAAAACTGTATTTAAGGAGCCTTATTATGGAAATTAAATTTCCCTGTGTTTACAACATATTTATAAGGTTGATTAAGGTTGTTTAATGAAGACACTGTCAAAATGTGAATTTCTTTGAACAGTTAGATTTTTTCAAAACCCATCCATTTTTACAGGCAGTTTCAGATCACAAGTGGACTTGACTTGGTCTTGGTCCTGTCTGTACACAACTGCATAAACATAAAAATCACAATGGTCTTGTTTGTTTACGGTTATTATACTAATGTCTCTCTTGTGGTAATGATTTATTGATATTAAAATGCTACATGTAGTACCTAGATAGGTTCAACTCCGAGACAAGGACTGCCTCAAGTTGTTAGCATCAAGCCTTATATGGTGTAGTTTATCTTTTAATCAGCGTCTATCCGTGGTGCTCGAGAAGAAACTCCAGGTGTCACAGAAAAAAAAAATGGTCAGGATCATGTTATGGCTTGTAGAGATCAGAGTTTAGGTTTAACACAGTAGCCCGAATTAGACTAATAATCACATGATCCATTTAACACAGGCCCACTGTCTACCTGAACAGTTCCATAACTCAAATTGGAGATGCCACAAAACCAGTATAACCTTGCAAATTGAAAGCCAAAAGATGAAAGAAAAAAAAAAAATAGGCAGTGTAGCAGTGACTAGAACACTAAAGGTGCAAACATAATGCAAAAATGAACTTCTCTAAGTCTGTGTGTGTGACAATTAGTCTTTCTCTATCTAATTTGACAATGTGTCATAAACCTGTAAATGTTTGATGTTTTGTTTCTTTGATGAGAAAACAGAGCTTCTACACCTTACTCTACTTGAGTCTGACTTCACTGCTCTTGTACGATCCTAAAGGGTATTTCCCCAATAATTTCTAAAGTTACAACCGGGATTTTTGTTTTTAACTGTTGTGCATTCCTCCTGTCTGATTTGGATGGATGATGTGGGGGATTCTCGATGCGAAGAGGATGGTGGTTGCCTCTGTATTGTCCATCTAAATTATTTAACATACACCTGGAAGGTTATTATGCCATCCATCACATGGTGAGTTGCCAAATATTAAAAATAAGGAATGTTCGTGTATTTTTTTTATAATCAAAATCAAACATTTTTACTAGCAATATCTCTCGTTCCTCGACAAAACAGACAGTCAGTCTTAAAACAGCTACGAGCCAGGGAGCTAACTTTATGCTAACAAGCCTTCCTGTCATAATGTCAACTTTAGGGCAAGCTAACAAGCTAACAATTTCCATTGTCCCCACAAAAATATCAATATTATCTTCTCTTTGCCAGGCATAGTTCATTATTGCTAGTTGAACTGGAAAGATTACTTATGTGATGTGAATATTAACTTCAACTTTGACCTTTAGCGTGTGTTAAGCGTTATTATTATCTTGCTGTTTTTGTGCTTGTGTGCTGTGTTGTCACCAATAGCAAAGCAGGTAAATATAAATGTCTATCTCATCCTGTAAACGTTGCTAGTGCATTCATTTAGAATGGTGATCAAACAGTTGTGTCAGAAGTGTGTTGAGCATGAAATAAGATTAATGGACATCCTCACACACCAATCATTTGAATTAATCAAGAAAGCAGAAGTAAATGCAAATGAACTGAGTGTAGCCTAGCAGTTATGTGCACTTCCGATTGTATTTTTATCCATTTACATGTAAGGAAGTACTGCATCTAGGCTGTGTTCCAAAAACGTGTCGCTATTTATGTTCATGTGAAAGTGCATCAGAATTTGGAAATAGAAAATATATGGGCTCTTATCAATTACAGTCCATCCTAAAGTAGTTGCACATGCCTAGCATTTTACTATGGGCTACAAAACGAATATTCACCATTTACCATGTCAGTCAAAAGTACTACAAGACACCCAGTTACCAGCATATCAAATTACCAGATATTTAATATTGCTAGATACATGTAAGTGAATGAAGGCTTTTAACGTTCATGATTGTAAAAATGAATTCTATGTATGTACCAATAGACAGGGTCTGATGTAATTATCCCTCCTTTCTAGAGTGAATGCCAATATAAAAACCTGGACTGGATGTTAGAGGGCAGGGTGAGAGCCGGTATGTCATTGGGGTTATCAAATGGGCACCTTCTTCTCACACATATTTCACTGAATTAGCCCCATGACCTCCTGAAGAGCTCAAGAGTAAATTGTGTTGTCTCGCAGCTCTCAGCACTGATCAGACCAGATATACTGTGTTTCACACTGGGGCAAAGTCGTACCGAGCATTTCTAGATGCATTTTAACATATTGGAGCATGTCTGTGTAACCTGAAGACAAAATTTCCACAGCAGTCAGGGGCAAATTTCCAGGCTACATGAGTAAGCATCTTCTCTGTGGCACATTAGACATTTCAGCTATAGGACATAAACTCCACTATCTGCCTGTGAGCAGCCTCTTAAGTTGGGCCACACACACAATGATAACCACCCTGACTAGTACTCCACAAGTCCCTCCAATTTCAGAAATAAGACATGGTAGTGCAAGCTCTGAAAAATGTGGGTTATTGCACGTTTGACAGGGTTGGAGATTGAAGTAAGAGACAATGTTGCACGTGAGAAAATGGTATGAGATTGAGGGATTGTAATGCAAACCGTCCAATGGCTCTTTCGCTTAGAAATAGAAAAAAAAAAGTTGACTATCTGCACTCTAAATGTCTGCCAATACGGTTCTGATCTCTCAAAAATACATGTCAACTAATGATACTTGTCGAAAAGACGGACAACATTGATTGGTGATGAGGATTGTATTCATTTAACACATGCACCCAGTTAGGACTACCCTCAGGAATAACATTTACATATCTCCCCCAGCCATTACTTGGCTTCTCGCAATCTCTTGAATTGAGACTAACGAGCTAACATGAATCTAACGTGAAGTATGATGGATTCATATGGTGCATTTGTAATTTTAAACACAACATTAAAATATGCAAAGACTTCCAAGATAAGCAGCCCATTAACACCATGTGGGATACCACAGTCAGTATATTTTCGATGCACTTGACGCACTGGAGCCGGCAATATCACGGCTTGAACGCGCGTCAGCTCACAGCCCATCAATAACGCGCTTATTCTGGGCTTATTAACGTGGGGCGACGCATGTGATTTCAACCACAAAGTAAATGTTTATTGGAAACTTACCGTCGGTTTGGGTGTACAGCAGTCCACAGAGAAACAAATACCGTAGAGGATCCATTCTGGCATATTGGCCCTGTGAGTTTATCGGCGCATGAATTCCTCTTGTACAGCGAATCAATCAGTCAATCAATTAATCAATCCTCCTTTCACTCGTGCGACTATTTCGTGTTTGGAGTTGATGAACCAAAACAACTAGGTTATATTCAGACGCTGAACGAAATCACACTGACATTCACGTTCACGTGTCCGTTCTTCCTCTCTCTACAGAAGCGCACCAGTAAGCACTGGTCTATCCGAAATTTCTGCAGTCACCAAACGCAAACATCACCGACGCCCATGGACTCTCCAGTTTCTGACGATGTTCCCCCATCCGATCTCATTCTCGTGATACTTTACCGGGTCCGACAGCAGGAGAGCGCGTCCATACTCGTGCGGGACAAGTTCTGAGCTGAAAGGTGGAAGATGGGATTCAGTCAGAGGTGAATAGCTGCACAGCGCAGCCCCTCCTCTCCACCTCACTGCCCTGTGAGAATGGAAACGACAAATTTAATCTATAGGTCTAAATACTAAAACTCCGAACTCTAACACTTTAAATTATGTGCAACTGGATAAAATGCTTCTGTAAGAGTCTTTGTTTCTTTTCCCTCCTTTTCTGTTTTACTTTGTGTTACAAATGAACAGAAAAAGAGCAGAAAAAACAGCGTTTGTAATATCCGCTGTGTGTGATCTATTGGAATGAAAGGTTGTTGGAGCCTTAAACATTTTTCTTGTTTAAGTATCCTGAAATAAGGCCTGTGTCTTGCATATTTTTAGCCAAGGATTAATGTCTCTGATCGTTGGTTGTTGTTGTTTTTTTAAAATAAATGTGACTGTTGTGATGCTATGTCCAAAGTTTGTCTAAAACCATAGTCAGTGATAATGATATTGCACCAATGCCCTTCAAGTCGCCTAGAAAATCAGTCCTCAAACGTACCTTAATGGCACATTCATTAAAGCCCATTGTTATGTGCCATGTGGGTCAGGTTGTAACAGCCATTGTCAATCTTCTCATGGAGTTTCTCAGTTCATTTATTCATACCACTCTATTGTGTTAATATTCAGCATCTAGACACTCTTGAACAGTGTACACATGAAGGACAATTTGTCTAGTTTGCTTGCTCACATACAGTAATTGGTCAATTCAATCAAATGCAAGAAAACAGGTCCATTAACTCTGTTGTGCAACATTGCAATTTTAACCAAAGGCCAAATAATATTGCGCGCAGGTCTTAAACAACAGATTTGTCAGTGGAGCAAATTTGTTTTTCAAAGAAACGTGTCCCCGGTCTCACACAGATCTCACAAAGAAACCAGATTTATTGTTGAAAGGCAGATAGTAGCATATCAATTATTCTCACATATTTTCATTTGTTCGTCAGACCAGATCAGATTGTCTGTACACTCCCTACTGCCAAAGGGCAGATTGAGCTAAATATGGTAAATGCATTTCATCCATTTAAACAAAACAAACAAAACCCTCCAGTTTTACTAGCACTCATTTTATTTTCATGTTCATGGTGGAATAAGCTGTTAAAAAGGTGCACAGCTGTAAAGAAATGGCACTTCATTCCTGTTCACTGCCTGGGGTGCTTACCCTGCCTCGTCGTCAATACTGCTCAATATTGTCAATAGCGTTATAAATGCAGTGCATGGCCGTGAGATGAGAATGAGATGGGCTATATCAGGTGCTATTGATCCACAGAGTGAAATTAAACCATTTTTTGGCATCGCATTCACAGCAGTAGATCAAATGATAATTGCGGATGATGGGTAAATTCAATCTGTATAATGGGGGTGCAAAGTGAACACAATCATTTCACTTGGATAGATCTCATCCATCAGAGAATGACGTTTTTGATTGAGTTCTCCTGTTAAATTGTTCTTATAGCATCTTCAGTTGAATGTTGAAGTGGGGACCTCTTGCCTCTCAATAGCTTTTGATTGTGTCTCACTTGTGCAAGCAAGGCTTCAGCAAGACTGAAGTGCAGAGATAGTTAACTGGCATTTTCACAGAGAATACCCAGGTATCCCAGTCACTGAAAAACAATGCAGTAGATGATTCTTGTGTAAGCAGTGACAGCTGTGATTGATAGAATAACAATGTTCAGATTTACCAGTCCCAGTTGCCACACAGTCTAATAACCACTACGTATGCTATAGGCCTTCATATTACAAAAGTATTGTTCTCATCCTTCCACAACTATACAGCCCTTTGGCTAAATTCCATGCAACCAATGATGTGTCATATTGGGTCTGTGAAGCAGGCTGTAAACAGTTGTACTTTACAGTTGTATATTACTATTGCTAGTATAGTACTTGTAGAAGGTTAAACATAGCCACATTTTGCTCGACTAAATGTAATGCAGGCTACACAGCCATTGATTTGTCATCTTTAGCAGCCTGGATGTTATTAGGCTATACACAACATTTAAGACATGTTCAAAGACAAATATGTGACCAATGTTTTGTTCAGTAAATGAAATTAAATAAATGAATGTTTAGCCCTCAACCCGATTCTATTTTTTTTCCCCCATGTGGCCTTC
>CABFOQ010053228.1:32329-79995 GCA_900660455.1 Gephyroberyx darwinii
CACTGAGATTGAATTTGACACAACAGATTGGAGGTTTTGGTACCAACCAAATCAATCAAATCAAATTCTTTCTCCACACACACACACACACACACACCCACACACACACACACACTCACACACACACACACACACACACACACACACACACACACACACAATCACACATTTTTTTCTGATCTACTTCAAAGGTCTTGTTTATGTGATCTTGACGTTCCTTTGATTTGGCGCTCTGTAGCCCATGGCTCTTCAGCCTTCCCATGATTCCTCTGTGAAGTGTCATAATTCCCAAAGGCCTTTTGGCAACAAATTGAGAGACCCAAATTTTAAACTAATCAGCCAAAAGATATACATGAATAGTCAAACCACCCTCTACAGAGGCATGAATACCAGTGTGTATCTCAGCTCTCAGAACATCAACTCCCACCAGTCCCTTAGATTCCAATAAAAACACAGGCCACTTAACATTAGCACTTTGCTGTACTGTGTGGGTATGAACAAAAATATCTGCCCAGCCCAGTTAGTCACCTTGCTTTCTAAACACATTCTGAAGTATTTAATGTTATAGTCATTTGCTAAATAGACACAGACTGCTTTTATTTCCATACATTTCAGTACCTGTGAGATATACTTCAAAGGGCAGTGGGGTCTTTAACTGGGACAGTCGTAGTGACACCTCTCATGACAGGAGGACACAAAACACACCTTCTGAATTTGGGTACAATTGAAGCTGGGAAGGCACCTCAATATTTGCTTGGGAGACTGAAAATGACATGAAAAAATGTTAAATTTGGGAGACTGAAAATGGCATGTGGTATACAGAATTTGTATAAATGGATTTTCTGTCTAGCAAATGGTGAAGTAGAAGAATGTATATTGAGTGAGGTGATTTGATGTTTATCTTCAAAGTTCAATAAGATAAGAGAGGCAGATGAAGAAGACTCCACCTCTCATTCCATACAGAGACAGACACGTTGCCAGGCAACGTGGGAGTCTGCCTTCCTCTCACAAACCAAAATCAAACGGGGTACTGACTCTCATCAATCTACCTCTCTCTGTTGATCACACATAGGAGGCAGCGTCAAGGTCACAGATTTTCGTCCGCACCATTACCTACTCATAACCATGTTTGTCCAGGCCAGTTGTGTTGGAGGTAACAGATGGCGTGGGTGACAGTGTGTTCAAAACCAGGCACACTCAGCCTTAGTGAGTGTGGACATGTGTCCTGACCACACAGCCCAAACTTGGATACAAGAGCTAATGGTATTAGGTGAGTGGTGATAAACCTCTGTCTCACAGCTCAGGAACATTAGTCCATGGATGTGTGAGACAACAGCCTTAACAATAAAACTATTGATCTTAGCATGCACATATTTCATACAGTTAGAGCAATTAAATGAGCTACACTGAACAGCCAAAAGATAATTCCCACTATAATATTTTCCCCTAAATTATCTTAATTGTGGCAATCTAGGCTCAACAAAGTCCAATAAAGTCCAATTACAACTAGATGCAATAAAGTCCAATTATAACTAGATGCAAGCGGCACCCGCACTCATCAATGAAAGAAAAAAAAAAGCTCCTCAAACTGAGATATTGGAATACAAAAAGATGTTTATTCATGTTTATTCTACATCCAACCAACAAAATGGCATGTGTTCAGATGAAACAGTGCAAACAGTGTAAAACGCTTTCAGGCTAAGACTCACCTGTACATAGAGTACAAAGACAAAGCAATTTAGCAAAGTGTTTTTCAACTGCTTGGTTACTGGCATGAATCAGCCTTGCTGTAGTGCAGTAACAGTGAAATCCGACAAAGTCTCCCTGTCCTCCAAAACCTTCACTGGCTCTCACATCACCAACACATACACCAAAAACGTCTGCTGATACCTGCCAAGACCTTCTGTGTGTGTGGGATGTGTATGACTGCATGCTTGTCCATATACAGGGGTGTTTCACATTTCCAGATATGTCATATTCTGTCAAGACACACAGAATCTACACACTCCTAAAGCAATTATTTTTTATAAGCAAAACCATTTTATGGTAATATCACACTTTAGTAAAAAAAAAAAAAAATCCTATACAGATCCACATATATTCATACATAGCAAAATAAATAAATCAGAATGGTTGCCAATTCCATTTTGGGTTGAATATAATGTAGGGATTATGTGAAAAGGGTATATTTGAAATGACATGCTGCAATGCTGTTTTAACACATTGAGGTACAAAACAGAATTGATAGGTCTGACTAACAGAATAGGCAATTGATTGCACTGGTCTTGCAAGATCTTCTGGGGGGAGTCTATTGCTGCTGCACCTCATTCATCAATACAAAGTTGACAGCAGCACTGGGTCCAGCCTGTTCTTAGAAAATCTTTATCTTCCCCTTCCAGGTAAGAACCTCATTAAAACCAAGTTTGTTTATGCTGATTGGCTTTGGCTGTTGATAGATACATTGCATGGTAAAAGCTTCAGAATGTAATTGTAAAAGTTTGAGTTTTTATGTGGTATAGAACATAAAAGACTCAGGATACAGCATACTTGCTAGTACCAGTCACACAGGGAGAGTGTGACAGTTTTTCTGTATAGAGAGATTGAGAGGAAACTGCAAATATGGAACTGAAGTTTTGAGAATGTGTTGTATGCATGCACAAGTAACAATTTTGGGTTAAAATAGTGATGGAAGTGAATGTAGGCAATACCTTTAAGATTCCTACCACATTCACTGGGTACTACCACAACAGTACCATCTAAACGCCACAAACCTACATGACAACTGGACACTAACGACGTACACACACACTGTTTCACCTTTCGTGCCACCAGGTCTGGGCGTTCTTGGCCAGTGAGGAGCCTTTTATGGAGGCATCACAGGGCTGATCACAGGTACTTGATATTGTATGTTGTATGTCCATTCTTTTGTCCATCCTCTGTAAGTCTCCAAAGAGTTTTCAAACTGTGGACACGTGGAACCTGTGAGGTAAGTCTGTTTCCAGTCTGAGGCAAAGTAAGCAAGGTAAAACCATTGCTATCAACTGAAGATGGTCAAGAAACTCAATAATGTCAGTACTATCCATTTAAAAGTCATACTGAAACTTCTGCTCCTCCTCATTAGAGCTTGCCTCTTACAGACCCCACAAAGTGAAAAATTACTTTTATTTTTATTTGAGCAATGCACTTAATCGTATGGTGCCCTGTGGAGGTAATACAGACCAAAAGTCCTTCAAAAATATGCCTTTTCCTTTAAAAACTATGTGAAGGGTTCCCTAGCCTACTCGATACATGGGGATTTAATACATTAGTATATTAGCGAGTTTGAGGTAGTGGCTGCAGACTTTGTTCCAAAGAAATCTGCATCTGGAAGTTTTCCAGGTTTTTCTTTTTCAAACCACAGCAAGCATGATGATAAAATTTGACTGCAACCATGTTCAATCACTGCTTCATTGTTTTATATTGCCACCTCTTCCTGCTTTGTAGTCAGGTTGAACATTATGCTTGCATTGTTGTCAATGTGATGTGCCCACTGTACCTCCTGGCCATATTTCCTTTTAATCACAGCCAGAAAATTGTTCAAAATTGCTCTGTCTATACTATATGGGTTCTTGTAAGCTCTGGTATGGCTGTTTTTTGGGTTTTTTTAAATCTCAAATTGTACCATACCTCTTGGAACATGTTTGAAGTAATGTGCAAAGGGCTCTTGAAAACATACCCAAGACTTCGCAAGATGTCCTTCCTCAAGAGATGCAGTTTTGTCCCTGGGAGTTGAGTGGTGTTGTCAATGAATTATTATTTCCTTGCAGCCGACACATAGCTTCCTCTGTATATCTTCACGCTCCACAAAACACCATTGAACTCCTGACACACCCTGCTAAAGTGGAGAGAGAAGGACCCAATCCCACCAACTCCATTTAAATGCTTTCAAGGTGAAAAAGGCCCCATTCAGCCTCGGGAAGAGGTGCTTTGGGAGACACTAGTAAGATGTCTCTCCAGCTATATAGAGATGGAGGAGAAAGAAGGGATTGGTGTGTAATCAGGCGCAAGGACATTTACACTATTTGTTTTTCCTCTGGATGAGCACAAGAAAAAAGAAAAAAACAAGGGAGAATGCTGAGAGCAATCATATGAGGGAGAAACCCCATGAACCACTGTCCTCTACATTTTCAAAATGGCAGATAATAGACTTCTTCCATGCGTGTAAACATTGCATTTCCATAGAAATGGCCTCTTTCTTGCGTCTCAAGCGGATAGTCGTTGGTGAGAGAGTTATGTGCCGTTCACCTCTTAACCCTGTTAGCCGGTTTTAAAACTGCACCAATTCCTTGGCTGAAGTAAGCACATTAAAATAAGATACAGTAAACTAGCCGCAGAGACGTGGATCAACCCTGACAACTTTATTACGGTTACTGCTTGGAACATTATGACAGTTAAAATCAATACATTTATGATTTATTTTGATGTTACAGTCATTAGAGATGACTACAGACATATGCCTTGAAGTTTATATATATTCTTGCTTGGACAGTGAATCCAAAATGTTTTAAATAATTAAATAATTTGTCTCCAGCACCTGCCAACTGCCAAGTTTCATCATTGCAAAGATTTTGGAGAATGGGGTTTCCAATCATACACATTCCCAGAATAACTCAGAAATAAGTAAAGACAAGCTGAATATACGCTTCATAAAAGAGAAGAGGATATATCAGACATTTTTTAACAAATGCCATATAAAAGGTTAACTGTACTTAGGAATATACTGCTATCTGTAAGAGTATACATAAGACTGGGACACAGAATGCAGTTGACACAACCTAGCACATTGCTGTACAGTGTTGTTGTCGTTAACACAGATGGCAACAGGTATCAGATCTATACTCACTACATCTACACTACCCAACATTGCACGCTACATATAGGATTACACTCATCCCCAAAACATCGAACCCAATAATTTTATAATAATAATCAATCTCAACGCAACAACAGGCTAATGGGGCGTTCCAACAATGCTGGGGATGATGTATGGCTCACCATGTCTGCTAACATTGCTGTGCCATCATATCATATATAAACTCCTGTCTTACTCATGAAATAAAGCTCTATACTTTGGACCCAAATGGTATCCTTTCTTTTCAGATCCACTAATCGCTCTTTACATCTGAATCAGAAGCTTCCTTTGTGGAATTCCTAATAACTTGAGTAGACTAGTAGTGGAAGTTGTAAATCCACTTTCAAAAAGTGTATTTCGACTTTCGTGCCTCACTGCTTCAGCTTGAACTGCTGGTTTAGTGTATCTAATCATATGTTTCATATATCACATCTTCCCATGGCACAATACATTGTATAATGTACATACTATAAAATGAATAGTCCATTGAGTATTGCTTGAATTTCCCGAGCCCTAGCTGCCACAATCTGTGCCTGCTCATCAATTTTCCCTGTATGTTCATGCTCTGATATAAAGACAATTTGATGAGTAGGATTCTGTCCTAAATTTCTGCCCATTCATTCTTAATTGCTGCTGCCACTTTACTGGATTTCAACACTTGTTGACCTTGGGAAATTTGCATCCAGGCTAGGCATTGCACTGTCTGGACACCAGTTTTGGAGGTGTTAGTACTCAGATTATTTTTTTTGTGGTAGCTAGTTACTTAATGTGATTTTCATTCTTGTAATCTGTAAATTAAATGTTGTTACTTTTATTCTTTGATATTGTTCCATTTGTTGTTAACACAAATTAAATAAAGTACAAAATGTAAAGTGTAAATCCTGCATCATGTTTAGGCTAGATGAGTCAAGCTTTATGGCAGCCATTGGTGGCTATGGACCTGACAGTAAAATTCATATGCATTTGGAAATATTTGCAGACTTATAACTGATTAAAGAAAAGGATAAAAAGATTATTTTTACCTGCAAACTGTGCATCAGAGAAAAGCACTTATCGACTGCAAAGAACAGCAATTTAAATTTAAAGAAGCATCAAAAACAATCTCCAAAGCAAGCACAGCGCTCCAACACATGAGGAGAAGCCAATCACTGTTGAAGCTGAGGCTGGGGCCAAAGCAGAAGCACCTAGTTTTCAGTCTTGATGTTAAAACTGTCACCCCAAGAGAACTAAGTGAGCTAGTTGCTGGCCATGTGGTGGAAGAGACACTAACACTTTCCATTGTTGAGTCTCCCTCTTTCTGTAAAATTGTCACATAACAGGGAAGGGATTGTGACTGATAGGAAAATTTTTGCTAGCTACCTTGATGAGGCATATTCAAAGATGAGAGCGAGAGCTAAAACAAACTTTCAAGGGTTTGAACTACATTTCAACCACAGCTGATTTATGGACCACTCACAACAAAAGCTTTATGGGCATGGCCTCATAGTGGATCGATTTGTCTACTTTGCAATGCAAGAAAGCTGGTATTGAATGCAAAAGAGTTCGGGGAAGACACCTACATACCACTGCTAGTGACATAGTCCATATGATCAATGTATTCGTAGTGAGCCAGAAAGTAACTCCCACTGTTACTGACAATGGTACCAATTTTGTCAATGCTTTAAAAATATCCAAGGCTGATTCGGAAAGAGAAGCAGGATAGGGGAAGATCAGAGGGAGGAGGATGTTACCTTCACAGACACCCATGAAGTCCTACTCACCACCACTGACATGGATGCTGATGTTGACCTTTTTGTTCTCCCTCCACATCATAGACGTGTTTCCCACACACTCAATCTCATACCCAGTAACAATGTGGACAAAAGACTCGCAGCAAACAGAGCAAAGCTGTGTACAGTAGCGCCACAGCGAAGTGCAACAACAAGTTTGAACTCATTTCACAACATGCTATGCAGGGTAAATTCGATTGATAGATTTGAATTGTCTTTGTGCCAGGCTGGGCATTAGCTGTTTCATGGAGAGAGAATACTAGTTTCTCAAAGCATACTGCGTGGTTTTGAAACCGCTCTTGATGGCCTTGGATATTCTTCAAGGGGAAGATAACTGCTCTTAACTCTACACTTGAGATCCTGATGGCCAAAACCAAGAGCAGCCTCTCCTCTATGGCAGCTGGTCTCCCAGATGTCGTTGTCCTGGTGCGCAGGTTTTTATTATTATTGAGTTATTATTATTAATAATAACAACAATAAGAGTTATATGAATATTGCCCAATTTCTCAGAGCACCTACTTTTTTATATCGACTATCAACTTTTTTAGACAAGGGCAATATAAGAGGATTGGCCCACGTATAAAGGTACAAAAGTTTTATGCAGCCCACTGATCCTAACCTAACCTATCTAATCTAATCTAACCTAATCCTTAATCTATCTTTATATACCATCAAGCCTCCACTTTGGACAGCAATGAGGTTCTGCTGGCTACTATGACACTTCCTAAACTCAAGCTGTGCTGGGTGGGTGATGAGGAAAAGAAAGACCAGACACATTAAACAGCTGCTCGCTGCCAAGTACCACAATGTCACTGCTGAGGAGGAGTCATTTGAGGAAAGGCCACCTCCATCATCATCATTAGTCGCCAAGGATGACTTTTTTGCATTTGAGGACGACAGTATTCATACACTGTGGACTCTCACAGCCTGTCACCTGCAGGAATGCATACACTGAACAGTTTGCCCAGGATCAAGCAGATCACTCTGTGGTTCAACATACCAACACCTTCCAATGCAACCTTGGGAATCTAGTCTTGATACCCAAGACAAACCAGCTATATCACTTTGGTGGAAAGGAGTAGCCTGAGTTAACTATCACATTTGACTGAGGGTGAGTTGTTTTGTTTTGACTGAGTAACTCGGTTGATGGGTCGCTCTATTCTGAACAATGTTTGGTGGTGTGTTAGAGGCTCCAATAACATCTGTAGCATGTACTGATCTCATGCAGCTACAGTTTTAAAGTTTTTAACAGTCAAATTATGCATTTTTTGCTTCTTTGGTATTGCCTTTAATAAAGTTACATTGTGATTGTGAGTTAACATAACTAATTAGGTAGCAATCAAAATAAACAGAAAAAAACCTCCAAAAAATACCAGCTTTCTTGTGTTGCAAAAAAATTACTTCAGAGCTGACAATCAACCCACTGATGGAACCAATTTCCAAGCATCGTTTTGGCAGATGTTTATTCCTGTAGTTGTGGAGAACTGGGAAAGCTTCCCAGTTAAGATAAGGAAGCACAGATTGTTGACAGGAGATGACCACAAAAAATCCATTCGATGGCCAACTTTTCCCGGCCTACAAGTTTGCCTGGTTGCTCAGCTCTATCAGGACTTGTTGATCATGTTGCTCAGAGTGTGAACATGGGATAAGGCTACATGTTGCATTGGCTTTGTTAGGCTTCCTTTCCCCTCTGCCTATGTATCGTTTAATGACTGTCTGTTGTTCTTTGTGTGTGTACAGACTGCATAGTGCCCTGTAAGCATTGTTAATTTAAGTTAATAGCCTACAGTTGAGCTACTTCTTTTTGAAATAATTTGACAGCGTTATTTTCTTGATTTCTGCAAATGAGCTGTTGCCCCAGTCATTACATAATTACATTATAATTGCATTTCTTCATATCGATGTTGGACTCCCAGACATTTGGGTGCACTTTGGGTGCATGTCTCATACACCCAAAGTGGCCAATCAACCAGGGCATCAGCCCAAGCCATAGACCCATTGACCTCTCTATGCACTCTAAACTTCGAATCACATCCTTAACCACTGAATTTGCTTTTTGGAGTGGAAGGTAAAGCCCTCCCTTCTGCCTTTGTCCACCCACAACCACGCTATGGTGCCCCAATGATTACCTCAATCACTATAGTGATTACTAGAGAGATTGTGCACCATGCCACAATACCAATTTCGAGGTACTGCCATGTTGTGGTAAATCCCAGTGTTTTGAAGCATATTTGTATATCTTGGAAATAGGCTTTAACCAGATTTTTGATGACAGTTGGTAAATCCAATGCTACTCACAGAAAGTTACATGGTACTGAGCCAAATGTTTTTTTCTGGTCTAGAAATACAACAGAAAGATCTCTCTTCTGTTGTTTGGCTGACTGAATTTGGTGCCAGATAATGCTTGTGTGTTCTGAGAAGCCTGGTATTCCTGCTTCTTGCACTGAAGTGTCAACTGGCAAACTAAAGCCCATTCCTTTTGGATTATTCAGGAGATTTTCATTTCATTGGTTGACACAGTGGTTTAGTTGGTTGCTGTCATGTAGACCCATAATTTTAGGCTAATTCCTGGTAGCAAAAATGTTTCACAGCAATGAGAGACAGCTTCTACTGTGCATGTGGCTTTTGACGCCTTGATAGTGGGGGAAGAAACATCAATGCTGAGCCACTGCAACATTGCAACAGCTGGCAGAACTGAGGAGTGAGTCCAGTATACATATTCTAAAAATATTTGGGGCAGTAGTAGCCTAATGGTTACAGAAACTAGCTTGTGATGAGAAGTTAGGAAAATCTAGGTATGGGAAGTAAACAAGGCGTTGCCCCCATTACTTCACCAACTAACATCAATGTATGTTTTGAGCAAGGCACTTCACTGCCAACTGCTTCAGGGGAGCTGTAGGGTAGCCAACAGCACCATAATGCAGTTGTATGAGGCATCTCCGGTGTGAATGTGTGTTTGTACGTAACTCCCCTGCACCATTAAAGAATAAATTCTTAGTCTGTTTTCATAGTTAAATAATGGTTAATGGTTAAAAAACCTCCTTAATGCAGAAACTGTAAATGTAAACAAAAGAGGGATGTGGTCAACTATTCTGCATGGCTTGTTTACAGCACTGAAAGCATGTTTGTGTGGAGCACAGACAACTCAGGGTTTTAGGAGGTAATGTGCCACATCTGTGGGTGCTGAGCAGCTGTAGCAGACACTTCATTTAAATAGCTGTGCCACCCGTGATTCTTGTACACCAGAATCTTTATTATAGTGTTCATAATGGGGTTTTTTTGTGTGTTTTGTTTTTTGCAGAGCACAATTTCTTTTTTCCTGCATGTGGTATTTATTGCTAATCTAGATCTAGATTCTCAAAGTGGCTTATAATTATAATCAAGACTCAACATAGCCCTTTTAGGTTGAATATTAGGATTATCAAATTAGGCAATATATATAGATGAAGAATCGCACTGTATGTGTTTATCCAACCTCTGCCACAAGCATCTTCCCCTTTGCTCTGCTGCCTTTAGAATCTCCCTTCCAATTTAGCAATGACTACAGTATGGTGGTGACCATGTCTGTACTGCGCTACTGCCCCCTGTTTATAGGCTTTGGTACACACATCATGGGATGCATTTCTTGTGCACATAGTGGGTGAGTTAGAATAGCCGTCTGTGCAAAAAGTTTAACACATTTTCTACCTCTAAGCTGTTTGAATTGAGTGTAGTTTTTAGAATTAGTTTACATTTTTTTCTATATCAAAGACCTCCAGACATTTCCATAAAACTCATGTCAAGTCAAGTTTATTTATATAGCCCTTTATTCCAAATATGCCTCAAAGGACTTTATAGGCCTAACTAGGTCAAGCTGATGACAATCAGATTTATGACACAATCAGTTATTAATCATCAAATTATGACAATTAAGGTGTTTACGGAATATGATCAGAACAGATCGGATCCATTCTATTCCAAATAATCTCAAACAATCTAGAGCAAGAGCAAAAATGACAGGAACTTTTATTGTGTTCAGCAGCCTCAAGACACTCGTTCATTCAGTGTTGTTGTTTTGGGTATCAAGACAGAAGAAAAGCTGATAACAACACCGTACAGCAGAGAGTACTCTCCAGACTGCAAAGACACAAACGAATATATATCCAGCACATTTGTATTTATTCCCAAGAGAGGTGCTTCTCACCGCACATCTTGCTGTGTAATAAAACAAGGGAAAACATGCAGTAAAATTATGTATATTATCCCTCAACTAGCTGGAAAATCAGCATGTATATATATATGTGTGTGTGTGTGTATATATATATATATATATTTCAGATTCCTCGCAAAATCATACATAAATAAAATGTTTTCCTCAAGCACAATAAATACTCACACAGAAACCTCACTCCCCATGGTGGAATTCCAAGACAAACTGAAAAAGCCACAAATCATGAAGTCTAGGCGTTTCAGATTTCTTACTTTCATAGACATAAAGTCCACATGGCACTATCGCCTGGCAGTATTTAATATTTTTTGGTGCTTTATTTATAAAACATCAAACACATTCTGCTTCAGCGGGCCATTAGGAGAATTGGTATGAAGCGTGTCCAAGAAGGAAAGCTGTGTTTGAAGAGGGTACGTGCTGGACAAATAATCGATAATATCTACTGGTTCATAACCGTCATGGTATTAACATGCCACCCAGTGGAGAAGGAGGAGGGGTGTTAAGGGGTCAGCGTCTGCTTGAAGTGATCAGTTCTTGCACATCAATGCACCACAGGTAAAGAGATGTGTGGCAGGGAGAGGAAGACGGGTTAGTCTGCTGAATCTACAGAGCAGCTAATGCTAATAAGGGAAAGCTGAGCTGTTAGAGAGGCTTAAAGCAGCTTACAGATGAAGAGACTCAATTTGGCTGGAGAATTTATTTTTTATTTTTTTCAAAAAATAAAATCTGGAGGGGTTTAGTAATTCCCTCATGTATGACAAAGAGAATGAAAAGAAATATATCTCTGTTGAAATGCATACTTTGCAGCCAGCAGCTTAAATTCAGTACTTCATGTGTAGTAGAGGGAGCTCATTTGGACTGGAGCTGTAGAAACTTTCACTCCTGGCTGACGCTATTTTACACAATGTTAACATTAATGCAACTGTACCATCCATATCCAGTCACGTCTTCATGGGATTTAATTTTCGTCAGGTGATGTTTAGTTGAATTCTGATCGAATTTGACATTGAATCTTTCACAGACTGGTGAGAATATGCAAACAGACTACCAATCTATCTTCACGCCAATCCCACGATGATGTGATGATGGTGAATGTTGGAAATGACCCTGACTAACTGATAGGAGTTTGGCCTCTTGAGGTTGATGGCCTGCTTGTTTTACACAGCTACATCTTACACAGCTACATCTTCATCTTCATCATATAGTATGAATCTTATATGATCTTCTAAAAGGATATTATTCAAATTCAATAGTGGGCTGCGCAGTTTAGCCTTTATGGAAATACTGCCATGAAATTGTGCAAAGAGCAAACAAGAACACACTCTTATCTACCGATTCTAACACTAAGCAAGCAAGCATAAAGAATCCATTAGAAAGCATCAGGATTTAGACGGTTTTAAACATTTCTGTTGTGATTATACCAAGAAAAGCTATCTTAAAACTGCTGAAGTTATAAGATTGCTAAGGTTGTATGTTTGTCTTCACCTTCTGCCACATTTACACCTGGTACATAAGAGGTTACCCAGCAGACTAACCCACTACAAACCCAAGACTGAAGTCAAAGATGACAGGTTTTTAAAAGATTCAACACAGACTCCACCTTGGGAAGCTTGTTTTCTATTTTGGGATCTCCAGATATAGTAAATGATGTCAGTTACATTTTCGAAAGTCTACTGATTTTTACAGGTAGTTTCAAATCTCTATCTATAATTTCTGCAGTGCAACTAGATGCATCTTGTTGTCACTCCTTCATGTTTGTAACATTTTAGTTACATTCCCACATAGATTTAAGACCCGTCTGCTGAACCAAACCGTTTGACATTTTAATACAGTGGACAGATTTCTCTCTCTCTCCCTCCCTCCTTTTCTTTTTCTCTTTGGCACACATACACACAGTCACTACTGCACTTTCATTTCCTTTTGATTTCATTTTCTGCACTAGATCTATTTTTATTTCTCTTACTTGTTTTGATATATTTTATTTTTGTTATGCAGTGTTTCTTGTTCTCATTTAGTTTCGGTTAGCCCACAAAAGGGTGCTAAATGGAAATAATGGTAAACACAGTAATGATATTTTCTTTCTTTTCTTTTACTTTTAGTAAGAGATGTCTAGTATTGGAATTAGTTGATAAAATAGTACAAAAGATTCAAAGGAGAGAAACACAGTTGACTAAGGGTCTTTTGGTCAACAATTCAAGTCATCAAAGACTTGGAATCTGGAGTCATAAAAAGCTACATAATCGTACTCACAAGAGTGTGCACGTGCTACGCTGTTTCATTACTTCTTCCTCATCTTCACTATTACCAAACATAATGGTGAGGTGGACTTTAGTGTATTTCCTCCTGTGTGCAAACATACATTTCTCAGCTAATACTCACAATGTCCATTGTACAGCTAGTTCAACGGCCTTGTGGTTGGAACACGTGAGCTTTATCTTTAGTCAGGCACGTATACACTTAAGAATAAGTATCTCCGAACACACCACATCAATTTGGAAATGTTTTACCTTGGGTGTCTCAAGGCCCCAATTATGTGTCTCAAAATACCAAGGAGTTTTGTTGGCTACCCTGTTATGGTCTGTAAATACCAGAAAAAAAGTTACAGCTCTCTTTAGTTTGTGGCAGCTCAGTTTGGATTTCAGAACACAGTCTTTTAAAAGTGTATAGGACACCAAAGGATGCCAGCATGTACCAACCTCTACCGGATAGCTTCCCGTGTTCCAGACACTGTCAATTTGAATTCCTCTCAAGGGTGACAAGCTACCGGATATGTAAATGCTATCAAAGAATTTAGGTCACATGACCCGCTATCCCTAACATTAAAATAAAGCACGCCATGCACCCGTCACGACAGGACACAAAACCATGTTCAGGAAGTAGCGCTCTTGGTCCGCACAGCAACACCACCACTGCTTATTCTAATCAGTTCAAATTAACCTTAATACACATTGCGCCCCAGGGTTTTGACTCTCTGCTATATCTCGCTGACACACCTAGTAAAACTTCTACACATTCCCCACAGAATGACAGCCACAGAGTCGTGCCTAACTTAGGCTGACACAGAGGGACTGAGAAAAGACTGAGCGAAGACTGAGAAAAGACTCAGAAAGGCTGCAGATTATTGTGACAAGATTTAAAGTGTTTGTGAGAAATCATTGGACATTTTCAATGATTCATTCATTTTCCCTACCTGGTTATTCCTATTCAGGGTCAAGCCTATGCCAGCATGCATTAGGCAGAAGGGCAGGGAACGACCCTGGACATGTCGCCAGTCTATCATAGGGTGAATACATACACAGAATAACAATCACACTCCCATTCACATCTGTGGGCAATTTAGAGTCTCCATTCCACCTGACTTGCATGCCCAAAGCATCATTGGAATATTATGAAGTATTAGTATTATGTATTATGAAAGTATTATGAAATAAAATAAATAACAATAACAAAAACAATAATAATTCCAGGGTCTATAAATATAACCACTTGGGGGAGGGAGATTTTTGACCCCTCATATTCATCAGGGGGTTCTCCACCTTCTGTGTCCTATGTGAAAGCAACAATAGCCCAAATGCTAGTGAACACACACACACAAGGTCCATCAACCCTTTAGTTTCTAATGCCTCCCTGGACTGAACCAAGGCTGAAGACATACAAACTCTCTTAGTGTTTTTCCCACCTCCATTCCCAGTGGTTTGAGCCAGACAAAGTGAAATACAAACAACCAGCAAATTGCAGTCAAAAGGACGGAAGTTGGTAGTACTAAAAATGCGAATGGGTTGCCCTAAAAACATTTAGTGGGTAATATACTAGGTACATTATTCCATTATATTACACTCATCTAGTACCAGGCTGAACTCCAGAACAGCCTGTCATCTTCAGTGCACAGACTCATCTCATATTCATCCCCGCCACAGCATTGCGCAGATAGTAGCTGTAACTGAGAAGGCGGCTGGCCATTTTCTGTAGTGTTGGGGTCATCTCACCACATGCTGTGACATTCATCATGAAATATTCATCTTTTAACAGTACACAATGCTCTATTTAACATTACAACTTGGCCAGTAGGTTGCCTCTAGTCTACATCTACATAACTCCCCACCGATGGTGACAGGCTCACAGATCACAACATGCTGCTTACCATTTCAAACAGGCTGTGTACTGGACTTCCCCTCCTCTGCTGCAAAAAGAAAAAAACAAATATTTCCTTATGCCACTGACATTGAATATGTATGAAAATAAAGGGCCAGGGTGAAAGAAAACTGAGCAGAATTATCTAGAAATATATACTCTAGAAATAAAAGCTCAAGAGAATAAACAACTGACTGGTTATTTTGGGGGGGAAGCTTGACATGCCTACAATATAATTTAAATCCAAACACATTTTTAAAGAAAATTCTCTTTGTTTGACTGTTTTTTGCCATGAAATAATGTTTTGTATTTGTTCATAAGCCGCATTTACACACACATACAATATGATGACACAAACACAGGCGAGCCTGAGTGTACGTGTGTGTGTGTGTGTGTGTGTGTGTGTGTGTGTACACGCACTCGCATATGCAAATGTACGCGCACACCCACACACACACACACACACACACACACACACACTGGTACCTTTTCTCCCATCTTTTCATATTCTCCTGCACTGACAGGATGTCAGACAATGCAGGCTTTAGCAAAAGACAAACACTAGGCTTTGTGTTGGCATATTCAGAATCAGCCTAATTCTTTTGTGTTTCTGCTCAATGTTGTTTGAGGCATCATAAGAAGCTCACTTTTCATATGATCTGATAAGAACTGTTTGTTCCATCCATTCATTTTATAATACACTTTTAAAGGAAACATAGTAAAGATTCAAATGTTCAAATGTTATCAAAGGTTAGCATTACTATTGTGCAGGTATGGATTCAGTGCCTTGCTCCTGTTGAAGGATGGTCTCCCTTCGTTCTCCAAGCAAAGCCAGATGTCTTCAGTAGCACTGCCATCCAGTGGTTAAAAGTAGTAAGTCTGGGTGTATTCTGGGCTCTGCGGTGCGTGCTGAGTCTCACTCAGTATGAAAACACCGTTCATATTCACTGCAACCTCAGTCAGCGCACAATGGCACAGTGTGTTACTGTGATGCCATCTGCTTCACAGCTACTTCTCAGCATGTAACTCTTCCAGCAGACCCAGCTGGCATATCACCCTGGACCTTTAGCTTGAAGCTTTATGGGATGTTAAGGGGAACTGGATAAATGCTCCACCAGGACATGCAGAGAAGTCACCAGTCAAACCCTAAAAGATATTGTCACATTTGGCTTGAATACGGGCTTGAATTACTTTCTATATTTGGTGTTATTACAAAGACAAGATATTTACTCCCTTAATACACAAAGGAATTGATGTAAGTGAAGTGAGAATAGAGTAGAGAAGAGTGCGTGACCAAATTTTAAGGTGTGAAAAACTGAAGCACCAATGAGGTTTACAGGGTTATTCTAAGGTGTTTGCCCTAGAGGGACTGTCTAAATCCGATTTGTCAAAATGTATTTGTAAAATCTTTTAAGGAAATTCAAAGGAAAGCAAAGGTAAATAAGAGGATCCAACCAAGTCGTATAGTATGACCAACCTGTGCCAACCTGTCAAAATAAAAATGGGCCAAACTCTGGTTGCCATGCCTTCAAAAATGTACAACGCTCTTGACAAGTCATTGTGTACGGTCTACTGTCTACAACCTTCACAAATTCTGAGTTATGACAAGGCATAAAGGCATAAATACATGCAAATATGGAGGACAATCCCAAACCTCCATCCTCTCCCAACACAGACACACCCAAACACAACTCACCAAAGAGGGGAAAAGACACTAAAGCTAAGATTTGCTGCCATCTCCTGGCTATAAACTATCATTACATGACGTGTAACATTTTCAACAGCTTTACTGTACATTCCAAAACAAGTTATGTAAAGCTCCACCACACTTCCAAATCCACTTTCCTATTGCCTTCTACCTTTGAAAATTGATGTTATTTTTCCCCATTTTTTTATCCTCCCTGCAGCTCTCTTAATGAGCTTTGTCTGTGCTAGTTGAGTGTGTGTATAGTTACAGAACAGTACAGAACAGTACAACCACTCAGGTCTCATCCAACTACATATGCTGAGGGCAGCGACCATGGGCTGCCTCACTTTCTGGTTGAAAGATGCAGGAGGACAGGAGGAATTGAGGGAAGAGGTGTCTGTGGTGGTGGTGGTGGGGGATGACTATTTTTCCTTAATAGACCTAGTCACATAACCTAACCTTTTGCTTCAATTCTTTTCATATCATGTCACTGTGCCAGTGCAGGAGACAAGTTTGGTTGAGGCTGTAAAGGACAATTAGGAACAAAGCTAAGGAGAAAATGCAGGGAGGGTTTGCTCCAGGGCAGTGTTCATAACCAGGGGGTTGATGGTCATTGTTTTGTGTACATTTCCTGGCATTTAATTGCCTGTAAAAACCCTTGTGTGCCACAGAAGGTAATTGGTTGAGATGTAAGGACCAAGTTGGTAGCCAAAGGGATGGAGAAGAAATCAATTGGAACAGACAATTGAAACTACTGTTGCCTCGTTAAAAATGTGAATATATTTTGTGGTATATTTCCTACACAGTCTATAATACAATAGATAGAGAAACGTGGCAATTCTTTACTCCATTGTCTTCATGAATCCAATTGCAGACAATACAAAAACATTATTTTGTTAAATGTAACTGTAGTTATATTTGTCTTAGTATTGATTCACAGTTCAGGTCAATTAATTTTAACTCATTCCCATTTTTCCTTGACGTGACTCTAATACAAGGTAAGAAAGTTTGGTTAAAAAAACAAAACAAGAAACAAAACTTTCACAGCTCGCTCTCCTAAGGCCCACAGCTTGTTAAAGCTCACTCAGCAAGATTCATAAACCATTATGGAAACAAACAAATTAAAACTTCCAGAGCATAATGAGAGCAATACAAAGTTATCAGTTAAATGCAGGGGGTTTTTTTTGAGAATGAGTTTTCACTTGTGTCTTAAATGAAGATAGAGTTGTTAATCATGATACACCAGTTTACCGAACTGTTAGTGGTATTGGTATTGATTTTCCTGTGTTGTGGGCATTGGTCAGGGACCATTGCTCCAACCATAACTCTGTATTTTTAGGTTGGCTTACTGTCAGGTTGGGTGCTCCTTGCTATATAAGGAGTGATAGTGAATTTGGAGATCATGGATGGTTTATCTGTTCAAACCTGAGCAAACTAATTTGAAAATTGCATTGCGCAAACTGTTGACATGCAAAGGGCTTCATGTGGGCAGCTGTTTTCACGCCTTCACCGTGCAATCAACTAAATTGAGCATACGTTTTTCATGCAGAATCATATCTTCCACTTCTTTTACATTAATTGGCAGCTTCAACATTTTGATTGACGATTGACGTACTCTCAAGGTTGAAAAAGCAAGGTTGTGACCAGATGGTTGGTGGTTTCAAACTGGCTAGAAAAAAAATAGGTGGGGGAAGTGAATAAGAGGCACTTTCCTTTCCCTCAACAACAGTCTAGGTGCACAGAGCAATGCACTTAACCCCAAACTCCCTGTTGTGCATGTGTGTTACTGTATGAATGTAAAGCAGGGCCCTTTTGAAAAAGTACTCAATCATAGAGTGGAATAAAAGTTTTTTTTTTTAAAAAGGAATATAGCACTGCCTGTATTGTGCATTGGAGTGTCTTTACGCAGCACGCTTTCCACTCCAAATGGCAATAACAGAGTTAAATTCACCGTATCGTAATCAGTGTATCTTATTCAATGGTTCGCTTAAACCCAGCATGTTTCATTCTCAACTCTTATTCAGCAACTGAAGCTTGAATGACCTGGACATTTGTGGATGCAGACATAATGTACGCATTGTGAGACTCCAAGAAAACACTGATCCAGTTCATTTGAGAGATAGATTGCTGAGTACCTCAATATGGACCCAAAGCTGATCAGTTCAAACTGGATAAAGCCCACAACTCCCTTGCACCCAAGCATTGCCCAGACTGTGTTAAACTCCATATTTTTTTTGACAAACAGCAAACAATGGATGCTGCCAAGAACATGTCTTTTAGTAATGAATTATAGTTGGACTGTACCATACCCCACATTCTGCAAAATTGCTTAGGCTGCCATATTATGCTGCCAATCTCAAGATGAATACTTTACACGTGAGGTTTGTTAGGCTAGCCACTTCCAGCAGCCAGAATGAACCCTCACAACAAAACTAAATATTATGTTGAAGATAATATTTAGTTATATATTTATATATTTTCTAGATCTAGATCTGTCAACAATTTCAAAAATAGATTTAGGACCCATCTGATGAAAGTGCTTGAAGTTTTTTTCTTGGTAACATGGCAACAAAGATCTTTCTCTATCCCTCTGGTCTTTGAACACACACACACACACACACACACACACACACACACACGTACACTCACCTTTTATTTACCTATTTATTTATCTTTTGAAATCAAATATTTTTAATCTCACCTGCAGAATGTGTATTTTATATGTGGATTAAAAAAAGCCTAAACTCTTTAAATATAATATTACTTTTTATATAATTGTTAATCAAAATGTATTTTTTCATTTCATTAACCAAAAGTCCTTTTTCTTACAACCTTAGGAAAAATCCCACCTGAATTAATAAACCACCATTTACCCTGGTTAAACATGTCCAAAGACTGTGGAAAACATAGTCAATTCAGCATTCATACCAGAAGTGTACACTACCTTCACCTAAAACATTAACTCCAAACAAATACAGGCAGTGCAATCTTCGGTAGCAGTCATGCATGTTAGGTTGTGGAGGCCCTCTCAACACAAGCACACGTGTCAAACTATCAGGTTTTCACGCTTTCGCCTTCCTTCAAATCACAGCTGCCTTCTGATCCAGAACCCAAACAGCCAGCATTAGAAGGGAAGAAAGATAATTGTGCCTTCTCAGAATTTAATAAAGGACAATAATACCCCTAGGTCTTAGACTTTAATGTCATACTGCTTCCTCTGTTGTCTCAATAATAAACAGATACCAGCCCCTCACCATTTGACATGAATCCTGTTTCTGTGCTGCCTGAAATTTTGAATGCCACCATGTACAATTGTATTTTATGATATTTGCATTGAAGTCATAGCTTGATAGCGCTCATGGACCATGTTTACATGCACACCGAAAACGTTAATGTAATGCAATTAAGACAATTATGCGAGTAAGGCAGGACCCATTTAAACACTGTACTCTATTATGTTAGTGCAGTACTCCAATTTTATTTGCATTAATAAAGGGTTTACTGTTTTTAGTGTAGCTGTGGCCAGGGAGGAACCTCCATCATACCAGCAGTGGACAACATTAACTGGCCGATATCTAATATTTAATAAAAGCCTAATATCAGCCCTAATGGACACGTAGCCACAGACAGAGACGTCAGTGCATTCTGTGGCTCTATCAATAAGTGGGGCTTCTTGTGTGAAAGATGAGGAACAAAGCATGATTTCCTTTCATAGTAAAGTAAGTGCTCAACTGAATTTGTTGTAGACTTTTAAAGGAGGTGACATTAGGAGAGGACTAAAGTGGTACTCTGAATGCTGATTTCCGCACTCCTGCAGGGTTGGAAACACACAACCACAAATGACAGGGAGAGTTCAACCAGAGCAGCTTTTATTACTAGTCCCTTTCGGGTACACAGTCCAGTTAACATAAAGGATACACACAATACTGCCCTTTTGGGGGGACAGTCCAAGCAGCATAAGCAACACAGAAGTTTTTCTTCTGGCACGCTCAACTTTCTCAGCTCCCACAGGCTCAGGTCTCTTTCTTCCAGGCATCAGGACAGATAGGAGCGTTAATGGGAATTAGGTGCTGCTCGTTGTCTCGTCAGTCCGCCCCTCTTTCTGCCTCCCAACCCACACACAATCACATCCCTGCTTGCCACAAAAGGGTTTTTATTTTAAGGCAGGGGCATCAAACCATGTACCATAGAGAACTGAGAGTATGCAGGTTTTCATTCCAACCGAACACTACACCGGGAGAGTTCACTGACCCTCAGCCAGAGAGGAGGAACTGATGAAACCACCTGCACCTGCAGCCACCACATGGTTTGACATCCATATTCTAAGGGCATTTTTCACACTTGGCTCAATTGCCTGAGTCTGAACCCGAGATTGTTTTGTTTTTCAACCTATGTTTGCTTTCACACACACGTCAAAATTCTTCTGAACCCTGAACCTTGGAACCCCGGTTTGGCGTTCCTAGGTCTGTTTTTGTTTATTTGGATTCCTCTGCAGGTTGCAAAGAATAACATGAATCACACCTCAATGGCAAAAATAGAATCGGTTCTTTTTGTTGCATGTTCATGAAATGTGAATTTCTAATCAAAAGATGATTTTGAACCACAACCACAGGTTTTGATTCTGGCTTTTGGTTTGTTTGTTTGTTTAAACATATGAGAGAAACGTCAATAGTTATGTTCCGCCGCTCCCAAGTTAGCTGAGCATCATTATTGGGATTGGGACGCATAAACTTCAAGTAAATTTAAGTTATCTGAGGTTAGTATTTAAATATCAAATACATATAATGTGATCTAAATATACAGCATCTACATCACCTGATCATACATATATATATATATGTATGAAACAATTTGGCAAGCCCCAAAATGCCTAAGAAACATTATAGACTTTGTTCCACAGTAATTTGGTTCAGTGTGGCATACCATTGACTCATTGGCCATATCTTGAAGTAGGCTACTGTGTATTCTAGCAAAAAAGCCCAATATTATTCCTAAAAGTATGGTTTTCTTGTTATTTCTCTAATATGTTTTAACATCTAAGGAAAAGGTCACCAGAATCAATGGCTCACAGAAGGTAGTCTGTGCCTCATAATCATCTTTTAATCAGAAATTCAAATATAGTATACAGGGAAAATGGTAAATTATCCACAATCGTCCCAATAAAATACCTGGCAGTACTTCAGGTAGACTGCTTTAATGTCAAGAATCATTTACTTCACCTTTATAAAGCTCTGTAGTATTGTATCTCTCTGTATCTCATGCTTCTTTTGTTTTTGCACTTATTTTAATATTTTACAGTAAATATTATGTTCAAGCAGATGATGAAAATGAAAATGAAAAATCACTGAAATTGTATAATCGTTCTAAGCATACAGTGAGTGTTTTGAGCAATCATCTGGTATAAGATGATTTGTTTTTTAATTGTAAGTGCCATTTAAGGTCCCTCAAGAATTCAAAGTTGACGAACTATTTATGATTACAAGCCACTTTTGGATACTTATTAGAGTGGACACATTCAGGAAATGGATGCATGCAGAATTCTCTCAAACAATTCAATGTGGGGAAAAAAGATAAAAAATGAATAGGACTGCCCTAACTACTTTAATAGTAGTTATAATGTTATTTCCAGGATGTCAATAGTGTGTCAATAGTTGATTATAGATAGATTATTATTATTATTATTATTATTATTATTATTATTATTATTAATAATAATAATAATAATTATAGATTATAATAGATTCATAGGTGCCTTTTGTATGTTGTAGTCAAACACAGTGAAAGGGTAGAGACAATGTCATGAAGCTGTAGGGTAGAATAAGGACTCTCTTGGGGATACCAGGAGAAAACTGTAAGGCCCCAGAGTGCTTGTACCGTTAAAGGGAGTCAGTTCTGTGTGTATGAAAAGTTTACTGTTCACAATAATAAAGGGTGTTTTGTGCCTCTTTTATCATCACTTCACATGTCTGCATAAAGCAATTTGTTCAAGTTATTCGTTGACACTGTCATGCCACTTTCTTCCTTTGGCGAAGGCATCTTTCTCCGTTTTGATGAACACAGAGCAAACACAACATCAAAACATTACAGAGAGCAGCATTAACACTGACTAACACAGCATGGAAAGAAAATGGGAGAAAGAAATGCCTCTCAGCACTTTCACAGCCCAAGGAGATTTAAATAATATAAAGCACTGGGCCTCTGAACAAACAGGATAATTATGGCCTACAGTCTTCCTGTCGCTCGTCTGGCACGGCCAAGCGGAAAGAAACATGTTATTACCACTCAAAGGTTCTGCAAGGAGAATTAGGAGAAATAAATGTTTCATGTAGTAACATAGCTTCGCTGTGGATTCCCCTGACCAAATTAGCAGCCATGTTTTTATTGCTTTTATTTTTCACAACACAGAGAGAAACAGACACAAGATTACTGTACTTTAGAAGAGACGCACACAGTAAATCAAAGGCAGTATGGGATTGATTGACTGGATCAGGTTGACAGTGTGACTCTATGTGATAAATAAAATTATTGGCGGAGCAAAATGAATTGCTTTAATACTGTGTTAATATTGGCTTACAAATATAATTACTTGTCTTTCTAACCTCACAAAAAATGAAATGCAACCCCCACAGCATCTAAAAACATATTTCTGCTGGTCCGTGGGACTCTAGCTGAAAGGACATTAAGCAGAGAGTTGAAAGGACCTGCACTGGTAAGCTCTGCCAGCAACACCAGACCAGATCTTTGCCATATAATAACTGGCTCCATCAGCTCTTCACAGAGCACAGGGACCGAGACCTTTCTGCCTGGTTCCTACATCTCCCACCAACACATGCAACATGTGCAGCTGCCAGCAGTAGTGTTCAGTGGAACAGATGGTGCCATAATGGAAAGAGCTTGTCTGTATTAGCTGCCCTGCCTCACTGAAACACAGCCAGTCATTGCAGCCATCACTTTCATATTGCCACACTTTTCAAAATGTACCAGAGACAGTCCGGTACTGTTTGACCTTTATCCCTGACCTTATGCCACTTGCCACATATAAACACAACACTTTCCCTCTGATGCGTCTCCCTTCCTTCCTTCCTTCCTTCCTCTGATTGTGTCAAGGACAGTGACCTCTAATAAAGTAAAATATCTGGTAATATGGTGATTTAAATTCCAATGCTCTCCAGTGTTTAAACCTTATGTTTGGGGTGAGATTTGAGTGAATCACCTTCTCACTTTCTTCTCATTGTGATATTTAAGCAGATGCAAATGTTTTTTCCAACCCAATGCCGAATAACCTGGAGAAATATTTAGTGTTCAGGTTTAGAGTAAGTTGTAGTGTGAGATGACATGCTAATGGCTACTTAAACCAGGCAAAACCTCATGTTGCTGCAATGATCATCTAAAGGACATTTGGCCCTTTACATTCAGTCATGAGCTGTGCACTTGAAATTATGTTTGGCGCTTACTTTGAATTTAATGAGCTGTATGCTTTAATTCAAATTTCATCGTCTTGCATGCCAAGTTTACATTTTCTATGTTCTATGTAGCTAGGGGAATGCAGAAAAAAGGCACCTTCCACCAGACTTTGTATTAATTATGAATATGCTTTCAGGGCAAGGCCATCCAGATGTCTTGTGGCAATTTTAATTTAAAAGCTTTTTGCTTGTTATTTTTGAATTCAGATTTGTGGAAATCCCCAATGCCAATCCCCAAAATTCAGGGGATTGCTTCCACAGTGCAATTAGCATCTTGAGCAATTAGAGTGGAGAGAAAGCCCATGGTAATTTCCAATGCAGGAAATTCAAACTTAAGGGTCAAGGTGTCGGGTATGTGCCAGAATATTCACTAAAGATGCAACAGATACAACAGTGTGGAGGACCAGGTAAAGTAAAAAATATTATTTATATTTCTAAAAATTATATTTGACCAGCATATATACTATGTATATATCTTAGCATTTTATCATTTGTGTGTTAAGATTTTTAGAGATAGTTAATTAGTTTAGTTAATTATTTTTCATTATCATTCATGGTTTATTTTTAATAATTATTTTGTCTGTAAAACACTTTGTAACTTTGTTTTGAAAGTGTCATAGAAGTAAAATTTGTATTTTATATATATATATATATGTCTTTATATTGATTTGATTTTTAATTTCATGCTATTCTCCTGAGTATGTCTCATATAAAGGGTAGGGGCCTGAATTGGGAAAATATAATTTTATGAAGTGTTTTTGAAATGTGTCTGCTCATGCCTGCACACTCATACAAGCACAAGCTTGAGTGGAAACCCATTCAATCTATTTTATGGCACCTCCCGACACACATACACACACATACACATATACACACGGAAACCCCCGCACTCCCAAAACGCTGACAACTGAACACATCTTTGAGCATTAGCATGCGGACAATTGCATCCTCCTTGTCCATTCCCTAGAATTTATGTGATATGCACTTTGCAAATTCAGATTTGAAATTCAGATTAGACACAAATTACAATCAAATAATAAATAAATAAATAAATAAATCATGAGCAACCCTCACTACTGTCTACTTTTCATATCAAATCCCCAAAATTCAGTACCTCAGAAAACAGCATAAGGGGTGGGTAACAATACAGATGCATTTAAGTAAGAACAAAATTAATTTGAAGGCATTATCGAGTAATATGTAATGGTTATATCATAGGTATTTAAAAGTAAGGTTTGAATTATTCAGTGATACTGAATGTTGCATAATGTGTTTAATGAGATACCCCTCCGAGCACCCACTATGTTATTTTCATAGATAGCCTGCCGTTTACATCTCAGAGAGGGATATATTTCTTTAATGATAATCTCCAAGTAATTATCACTTCCTTCATTGTAGTCACTACTGCCTCCCCACACCGTCTTCTAAAACCTACTACATTTCGTGTTGTTTCATGATAATTGCTTTTTTGATAGCCTTCCAGCAGTGAGCAAATAGTCCACAGCAAACCAGAAACGAATTGTTGTGATAATCTTTATTTGTATTCAATAAAATAATATAGGAAAGAAACACAGATTGTATGTAAACAGGTAAACACCAACTGTGTCATGTTTACAAACCAGATATCACCTGATAAAATGACCCAGCTGTTACGACAGTAACAAGGCATAAAAGACTAACTTAAGTGACACTGGAGACACAATACACATGGAGGTCAACACACTGACACACCTAAGGGACAATTATGGTGTAATGTAATGTATGAGACAAGTGGAGATGCCACTTCTTGTGTATGTTTTTTTTTTCTTCATACATAATACGTGCACACATCATTGACATTGGTTGAGCATGCTGCGTGCAGATGAATCTGATTTTAGATCAGTGTTTAGAGATACTATAATGGGCGCTGATTAGGAGTGCAAAGAGGTGGAGAAAATGTGAGTAAAATAACTGAATATTAGGTTGAACACCCCTGAGTTACGATAATGAGTCTGTGTTCTTGACCAGTCTTTATCCTGCTCTTTCAGCATTCTTTGTTGAAGTGCTTCTGCAGCATTTTAGGTAAGTCTTCTGCCTAAAGCTTTTGGCTGCCTAAAATCAACAGCGTGCCAAATTAGAAACCTTACTCTCTCCACAAGGCTGCATATGGCTGCCTCACAACATTGTGCAGCTCAGAAGCTTGGGAACCAGACAGAAGGCAAATCAAGATATTTGAGCCTTTTTAACATCCACTGCCTTAGGAGGGTTTAGTGCCCTATTCTGATATCCACGACTCTGATCCCTAGAACTCAGACATCACTGGCCCAAAGGCACATGTGCTGGCTAGGGCTTGTCATCTTTCTATCCCCCATTGAACGGCCACCTGAAAGATTCCCCCTAGATCTGCCAGTGGCTTGCTTCAAGGACCATACCAAGACAACTCTCCTGAAGAGATTAAACACCGTACCAACTGCCATATCTGGTGGTGTTCCACCTGCCACAAAGGTATCGCACATCTCCACACCATTATAAACAAACAACACAAATGCCAAGTAAAGAAATAGTAATGTGCTGCACAGTGCCTTCTCTGTCACTAAATAAGCCTCCTGTTGCAGATCATGTAGGTCTCACGTAAGCCTGTGCAACCACATGCAATCACATGAAAGACAGCCCACAATAAACACGATTAATCATGGTAAGCAACGTTATCATCACCACTAATTATCAGCTTTAGGTATGGTGGCTATAGGGTGTTAGCTTGTTCATGCTTGACAGGTTAAGGCAAAAATGTATGCCATATTATACCAAAGTAGTTTGGGGCAAAATCAGATACTCCTAATTAGGTTGAAACACATATGGGGGAAACATTATCTATATTAGAAGTTGTATGATGATGGAGTATCTTGATTCAGAATAAAGGAAAAACATTTGTTGGGCAGAACGTTCATATATCATGCATCCTAACCTATGTTTAGCTGCCATGCACAGTAATGTCAGTCCTTGTATAAACAGATAAATTATTTGAAAATGTCTTCAACCCAGTGTAATTAACAAATAAACCTATTACATATTTAATGTATAGGTTTAATGTAGAATATTGACTGTTCCTGCTATAAATGGACAGGGGATGTGTGCGGTGTGAATGGGCTTCATCAGATAAAAATGGTTAGGTTAAGAGTGGGTGTTCAAAGATGTAAGATGAGTGGGTTGGATGGGGATTGCGGACGGCGTACTCCTCCCCACCTCAGTCCCTCATCCTCTGGCCATCCTGCACCATGTTGTTCTCACACTCCATTTCCTGCCACTGTCCCCCCAAACAGGCTGTGCTATTCAGAGAAAGAAGCTTTTAATTGCATTTCCATGTAGGTGTTTTCTGAGGGTGTCGTTCCCCAGGCAGATGGAAGAGTGCTCTGAGTTCTACATGCTCATCAGTGCAGGCAAGCCCCACCAGGGGAAGTGCGTCAGAATGGAGTGGCGCTGGAAGTGCAGACAGCCCTGTAGGGACACTTGAAAAAGCCGTAACAGCCGCAGTATAAATAAATGCATGGGAAGAGCATTTTTCCTCTTGGATGAAAAGGCTTTAACCTTTTGGTCCGCATAAGAGCAGTAATAGGTCTGACAATTGACTTGCATATCCTGTCCTTCATTCTGGACATATCATTTCTAGCCTGTATAAGTAAATCAATTATCAGAATTTGCGGATTACAGCATCCCAGAAAACACCTTCAAACATTCATGCCACCCAATTTCAATCAATTTGGAAGTTCCAAGGGAGCATCTTTGAATTTCAGCATTCAGCTGTTATTCCCATGCCCTAAGGCAGTTTGTTCTGCATTAGTGAACATTCACCACCATTCACCTCTTTCTCTCCAAAAATGAGAAAGAGGAGTTTATTTTAGCACCAATTGTGTAACACCACACTGATATATAATTCAAGTGTGACATGTCTACTGGTTCAGTACTGATCCCACTATGATAATATAAAGGTCACTAACTGTAAAAAAAATAAATAAAAAAAAATCAGATAGATATTCATTCTTGATGGGCTATAGTAGCTTCATTGGCTCCCAATTCAAGCCTCATCAGTGGTGTCACTTTATGTTGCCCTATGTACCCCCTTGTGAGCTTCAATTGCAGAACAGTGATTATCTTACTGTCCCAAGAATTAAGAAGAAATCGACATGCAGCAAGTAGAGTTCTCCTGCCGAGCTCCCTGTCCCTGTAATCATCTGTTCTCACTTTTGTATGATCGACTCTAGTTCTGCTTAGCTTGGGACCTACACATTCTCCTCTCTTGCTCTCTTCCCTTACACTAGCTCAGACAGTACTACTTACAGGTATCAGCCATTGGGAACCCAGTCCAGGGCTCCCTTGAAGGTCTGCATCATCACACTAACTGGCAGTAGACACCAGTGCTGGTCCCCTGCCCGACCAAGTCCCATCTACTGTATTTGTTTTTACCTTTCACATTATGTTTCCTATTTTGCTATTTGTTCCGGCTTCTATTGTACGCTCAGCCATCCTAATACGGTTTTCTTTAGAGTTTTTCCTTGTCTTCATTGAGGGTCTATGGCTCGTGATAGGTTAGGTTAGGTTAAATTAGATTGGTTGGAAAGCCTGTTTCTGTCTAATCATGTTATTTTGTCTTCTGTGTTCTAAATGTGTTTATCTCGTTTTGTGTTTTATCGTTGACTAGCTAAGTAGGTTAATCTTTGTACATTCCTTTGAGACATGTATGGGATGAAGGGCTATATAAATAAACCTGACTTCATCAGCGCATGACAGCTAGCTTAACTGATTGTTCTTTTTTTAACTAATTAAACTGACGTAACGTTATGACAGGCAATACCAGAACAGTAAAAAAATACACGATTTGCACTTGTAGTGCAAATCGTGTATTTTGAGAGCCCTACATAGACGCAGTTGGAACCTCTCTCACGCCCACAATCGGTCAGAGTAGAGCGACCCATGAGGTGAGCAAGTGCTTAACTGCATGCGTATCAAGTACAGAACTGCTGAAAAGTAACGTGTGTTTAGCCAGCCTTCACTGGATAAATAAAGGTTAAAAAAAATCCACAGAGTCAGTTTCCTATTCATTGAAGTAGAAGAACAGCTTCAGGCTGTACATCAATATAACATCACAAATCAGAGGCTTGGATCTCTGGGGGCTCATTTATAAAACTTGCGTACACTGAAAATACACCCTAAAAATTGTGCACAACAATTTCCAAGCACAGGCTGAGATTTAGAGAACAAGTAGACAGGAATGTACCCACATCTATGCAAACTAGCATATTTAGTTTAAAGTAATTTATTAATGGTGTAATAATGAATTGATTAAAAGTATTACAACAATGTCGAATACAAAGAAGAGGCATCATTAGATATCATGATTGATGGACGGCTGGACAGATGGACACTACCCAATACACAACCCCCACCTGTATTTTATTGCTTGACTAATTTCATATTTACTAATAATTTTCATCTACAAAATTAATTTGAACATTTATTTGGGATATTTTTTTTCATAGTAGAATAGAAATTCAGGAAATGTAAGTGAAATGGGTAAATTGCTGGTAACAGACAAATCATCTTTGTAGCAAGTGCTTCCCCCAGAAAGCCCTTGGGTCAATTAGTAAAGAGATGCATCGTCCCTCCAAGTTTCCTCAAAATTTGTTTTGTGTGTAGCAGATATGGCCTTTTAATGTTTTGACTATAGTGCCCCATTAGGCCAATCAGTCCAATTTTTGGAAACACCAGAACACAGTACCAAAATGCATCATCCCTTAAAGTTTTGTCAAAATAGGACCAGTAGTGTCTGAGATGTTACATTTTAGGGTTTTGACCTTTAATTATAGCGCCCCCTTAAGGTCAATTCATGTTATTGTTCAAACTCTGGAACACAGTGTGAAGATGCATGATCCCTCCAAGTTTCGTCAAAATTAGACCAGTGGTGTCTGAGATATCGCCTTAGATATATATGATGTTTGACAGATGGACAGCCTGATCTAAAGTCCCCCCTTCCCTATTTCATTGGTCATAGTACAGCTGCTCATTGGTCAATAGTGTAAGACTGTGGTTTTACTGGACAGTTTCCAGGTGAGAAAGTGTTTACCTGCATGCGTATCAAGTACAAAACTGCTGAAAAGTAGCGTGTGCTTAGCCAGCCTTCACTGGATAAATAACGGCTAAGAAAATCCAGTCAGTTTCCCATTCATTGAAGTAGAAGAACAGCTTTAGGCTGTACATCAATATGACATCACAGATCAGAGGCTTGGATCTCTGGGGCCTCATTTATAAAGCTTGTGCACACTGAAAATACACCCTAAAAATTGTGCACAACAATTTCCAAGCACAGGCTGAGATTAGAAAAGTAGACAGAAATGTACCCACGTCTATGCAAACTAGCACATTCACAGTTTAAAGTCATTGATTTGGGGTAATAATGAATTGATTCAAAGTATTACAACAATGTTGAATACAAAGACAGACAGAGGGACACTAATTTGGGTAATAATAAAAAAAAAATGTTGGGGAAGTCTTTAGGATTAAGGTATGTGGTGTTTTGCCTTGGGAAAGAGCTTTTCTTCTGTGGATTTTTTTAATTGAGTGGTATTCCAGGCTCATTCCTGTGAAAGATATAATTTTTCCAGATTTATGTGTGGTAATGAGGCATTTGTGATGTAAAATGGCATAAATCAAAATTGAAAATAGGACTTGTGATGTTTTAAATAAACATTGTATGACCAAAAGCTCAGCCTGCTCTTTACGGTTACATAATGATCTTAGAATTTGGTGAAATACTAAAATACAAAATGCGCGACTGCAACCGGTCTGTTGTGATTGCAAGCTAGATAGGTTCGCCACAGTTGCTAGGTTGACATCTAATGCCATCAATCAACTCAAATAAAGAACTACCTGCAAGAAGCCACCGCTTTTTAATCACAGGTAAGGTTAGCTTTCATAAGGTTAGCTTTCATTTTCTCCCGTCTGTCTAACACTAACACACTGTCTACGCTTTACACGAGTGGTCACCTCCCTCCAGTGTGTGATTGGTGGTGAACTTGGCAATCAAAGCGACCGGTGCTAGACGCAGTACAACGTGGGTGCATGAAACCAATATTTCTGTGAAAATTAAGGCCAAGATGTTATTGAATTGATTGCACTTAAAGATGATTCATCAACAGTTCAAATTGGTCTTCTATTTCAATCTACACCAATCTGTTGGAGGTACCATAGGGTTCAATGCCTTAAGGACATAATCGCACAGTCGTCAACATTATAGTATGTTAAAACATTTAAACAAAATCATTCAAATTAAATCCCTCATTTATTCCTTTTTGGCAAAAAAAAAATCTTTAGAATTAAAGAATCCAAAATCCATCTCTCTTTCCAGCCTCCCTTCATTTTCTAATGAAATTTAAATCACCTCCTTTTGGGCCAACAGAGACCTTCTCAATGCCTAAAAGAATAGACAGACATAGGATGCTTGGCTT
Source organism: Gephyroberyx darwinii (assembly GCA_900660455.1). NCBI lineage: Eukaryota > Metazoa > Chordata > Actinopteri > Trachichthyiformes > Trachichthyidae > Gephyroberyx > Gephyroberyx darwinii. The sequence goes on from CABFOQ010053228.1 coordinate 63,956, forward strand.
CATTAAAGTGGCAGACTACAGGATTTTTGGCATCCACTCTTAATGTAACTCTTGTGCTATTCAATATTTTTAAAAGCGCTCTGTTTCACCTATATACATTTTTTCCACAGGGGCATGAAATCATTATCACATTTTGTTTTACAGGTTGTTTTTTTGTGTTTCTTGTGTACTGACAATTAACACAATTTCCACATTTAATATAACCTACTGGAGGTGAATCCATCAAGCACTTAAACTTGGGCAGTACAGGAGGGCAAGCCCTAGCAACACTGTTCCTTTTATTCTGAGATTTCTTGAAAGCCACCATTGATTTCTCTTTAAAAGCATCTTTCAAAACAGCATCAGTGTCTGTTTGCAATAACAGATGGTCTCTTTTTAATTTTCAGATTTAGTGCACAAATCTTTTAGTGACCTGAACATCCAGAAAGTTCACACACAGTTCATTGCAAATTTAACCTTCAAATTTTATGAAGCCAGATTCAAAAGAAATATTGAGGGGCTCTGTGTTTACTTGGAATAGAAGAGCTACTTAAATTTATCTAGGTCTTGTTTATGTAGAATCTTAGTATACAAAGCCTCAATGTCAAGAGTACAAAATAAGGTGGTTGGTGCAGTGCTAGTGCAGTTGGGTTTTTTTGTCAAATTATTCCCCAAGGGTAGCTGAATTATTTTCTTTCCTTTGGTTCTTTTTGATTCATGCACCTTGGAGGAGCTGTGAGGTTGTGGCAGGTCTAAAGTCTTGGGTGCATGGTGCAAGTGAGCGTGTCTAGTCTTTTTGTATTTTGGTGACCAGAGGCATAAGGCACAACTGTGGCGCAGTGGTCAAAGAGGTTGAACTAAGAGGACAACATGGTGAAGGCTGTCTTCAATTCTGGCCAATCAATTTCATCCCCTTTAAAAGCAGCGCACTTGAACAATGGCACATTGACAGTTTTGTGATGGCTGCGTCAAGTTCCTAGCTGTACCGCCATAACAGCTTCACCCAAGAAGAAACTGATATTCTGGTCCAGGAGGTGCAGAGTCGACATGGTTGCATTTATGGCTCCACAAATAGGCCCCCAAGGGCTGATGATGTGAAATTGGCTAAGAAGTAACACAGATTGTCAATGCCTCTTCCTCTGGTCCACTGGGAACTGCTGTCCAGTGTAAGAAGAGGTTCAATGATGTAAGGCGAAGAGCTAAAGAGAAACTCTTTTAGAGTAGAGTGACCCAACAAAGAAGAAACCATTTGAATATGATCAGAGGCAGAAAGAACAGATAATTATATGACAGGCTGGTTTACCAGAATCATACATAAAGTGTTTCCTCTACCTGCTTTGTATTGATATTGAGATATTGCAAACCCTGTCACCATGTTTTTTCTTTGGATAGCACAGTCTGTGTAACTGTCAGAATTATCAAACTCAGGATAATCGGCAGACTTTGGAGGGAAATAGCATGTGGTTAGTTAATGCTAATGTACACCATAATGCTACACTAGCTAGCTGTTAAATGCTGCTGAGGTTGGAGATAGTTGTGGGTGTGAAAGGTGGGATAGGTGGGAAAAGTAACAGGACACACACAGATTTGTTACAATGTTGAAAATTAGAGTTAATTTGAAAGGACAATCAGTAATATGCAGAACAATTAAAGTTATTTGTAGTTATTTGTATTAAACTCATTTAATGTTTACTATCTCAAAAATTGTAAATGCTTATCTCTCTCTCGCTTACGCCAGATTTTGAAAGATATAACTCAAATGAGCAAAGAGATATGGACAGAAATGTGAAAGATGTTACAACCTTGACACAAACTTCCAGCAAGTGGAAAAGTATTTACCAACAATGTGTCACAAATGTTTACTGCTGAGACTGGCAACAATGACATGAAATTATCAAATGGGTAGAGATCTGGCCAAGATTATTGGCACCCTTGCATTGTATACAGATGTAAAAGATCTTCTGAAATAATTGGAAACTGAAACAACTTTCGGTCTTCACACATTCATCTGTATTATTTTACAGCACATAATCAAACAATAAGAATACAAATATAAGAAAAATCTTTTATGGCTTCAAAATTGATAATACTTAGTTGCACAGCCTTTGGCAATAATGACTGCTTCCAAACCTTTCTTGTAACCATCAATAAGCTCCCAGCACCTTTCTGCTGGCAGTTTCTCCACTCTTCAATGTTTGACCAGCTTCACATTTCAGGTCTTGCCAATGGGACTGAAATCAGGACCCATCGCTGGCTACTTCAGAACAGTTCAACATCTTCTCTTGGACCATTCTTACACTGGGTGGCACAATTTGCTCCAAAATGCCTTGGTAATCTTCTGATTTCATAATTCCCTTAATACATGCAAGATGCCCAGTGCCCGAGGCAGCAAAGCAGCCCCACAGCATTATGGAACTTCCACCGTATTCAACCCATTCAACTGAGTGTTGTTTTCTTTAAAAGCTTAATTTCATCATTTGTAAACAAAGCACTGATCTGCGTTGCCAAAGAGCTCACAAGAGTTCACAATTCTGATTAAATTATCGACTTCTATGTTTATTTGCATGCCCATTCTTAGTAGATAAGTAGGGACTACTTGCATTTAGTGGTTGAGTCCAAGCGCTTGTTTTTACTTATTGTTGGTCTTTTTTGTTCATGTAGAACCCTCTAATACTGCTGAAAGTCACTGTAGGATTTTTAATATGTCCTTGTTGAACTATGCATTTCTGAAATTCCTGTGGAAGCAACCATTATAGGCCAGCTACCCAAAGGACAATACCAATGTCATTTAGAGTTATAGCCCATTTACTTCTGCATATGTCTAGTTTACTTTTTTTTAAACTAATACATTTACGATGTCAAACCTAGCTTGAGATTAACCACTGTTCTGGTGAAAAAAAATGGGTGTCAAGTCATTGGCAGTAAACAGAGAACTTTGAAAAATTAAAAATGAAGGCTTTATGTTGACTGTGATGAATTATCCAGCTGGAAATTTTCATATGGAAGTTGTTTTTCATACTGTACGAAAATGAATGTCAGTGAATCCCTGATACCTCCAACTATGCTGACTATGTGCAGTCTGGAGCAACCTGGATGATGAAGTTTAAAAAAAGAAAAGTTTTATCCTTTAAGACGTAACATTGCATGACAAATGCCATTGTAAAAAAACATACCAATGGACACAGTCCCAAATAATCATTCAAAACTATCACTCAACACATAAAGCTAACCAACTTTATTGAAAATTACTAAACAAAAAAAAACAATCATCATTAATCATACTATATTACTTGTCAATAATTAATAGATATAATGGACATCTGCTCATACAACACAGGAAATCTAGTGGTCAGTGACAAAACTGTGCTTTTAACTGACTAAAAAATGAAATAACTCTCTGCAACCTTGCCAATGTGCGAAACTACAATACAATAGAGTGGTGCAGGGATGACGTATTTTTGTAGGCCAACCCGGAAGTTAGCATCGCCCTGGTTCCCTCGACAAAAGGCCTCTGGGATTTTTGCATTGGATTTTAGGTTATTGCAGAAAATAAACTCTGTGACAAACAAAAGTTTATGATACTTACACGTTTTGTTCAGCAAGATAATCTTCACAAATGAACACCACTTTTATGATTTTTGAAGCGTAAATGCAATCGCCAGAAGTAAAACGCTAACGTTAGGCTATAAATTAACTACACCACGGTCGCATGACTTCAACGTCACCATCACTAAAAATACTATAAATTGATAAATCTACAAGTTGGAAAGTTTGAGTGAGAATAGTTTGGAAGAACGCGAGTATAAACACAACTAGAGGCTGTAAAGGCGGACTAGTGAGTAGATGAGTTACCATGTTCGGCGTGATGCGTTTAATGTACCCGACAACCTCTGTAGTCTCATTTATACTTGTTAGCAACCGCCTTTTTTAAGACATGTAAAAGCTTCAAAATTCACGAGTGGGGTATTTACTGACCTATTTTATGTCGTAAAACAAAACGTGAAGATCTTTTAAGCTTGTGTTAACCACAGTCCTTATTTCAGGGATCTAACCAAAAACCAATTAAAAAAAACCATAGACTTCAAGACAAGGGACCCAGAATCCTGGTTTTTTTCTTCCCTCATTTGGGGCACCCCTATGGATGGACAGTGCCTCTAGCATTCACCTACACCGCCTATGCCACGGGCCGGGTCTGCCTACATATACATTATTCATACTATATCTGAAAGTTATAGTTATTGTTTTTTTTGTTTTTTTTAAATTTTGCCTTTATTTGACAGTCAGCAGAGATAGAGAGGAAAGACCGGGTGAGAAAGGAGGGATGACATGCGACATAGGTCCCGGGCCGGATTCTAACCCAGGATGTCGCAGTTATGTGGTATGCGCCACCACTGACCACTGAGCCACCAGGACGCCCCTTTAAGTTATAGCAGGAAGACTTATACCAGGTCCCTTCAATACATACACAATTTCAGATTTCAAAACTCCCAAATAAATGTATTTTGAACTAATTTTGTAGCACAAGAAAATCTGTTGAAAGCCAAGGGGAGTGAATCCTTTCTAAAAGCCACTGTAAAATCCATGTTTCTCTGGGTTTCATTTCTCTTTTGTGATTCTGCTTAATGCTCAGTTTTATTGTTATTTTCATATGTAACACACCTCATCCATATACTGTAAGTACCAAGCCCTACTGCTGCACAGGGAAAAGTCATAATGAGAACCGGTATTGACTGCTTTGATCAGATTCACACACTGACGTGTTGTGTTGTTAGCAGCATGGCAAGGCTATGGAGAGGACCTCATCAGATTTCAGAATACTTGTGAGGCACATGAAAGGTGGAATGCTCTCCAGCATCCATCAGCCAATGAGATTAATTGTCACTACATTCAAATGGGGTCAAAGGGGGTCGGTTATGGGTGTAATGTATTCCGGGGTAATCATCTTCAATTATACTACCCCCTAGGGATGCGGACTACTGAACCGTGGCCTTGCTGTCTCTGATAGCAGCCTCACCGCTGTTGCCACAACAACCTAAGTGCCTGTAATGACGAAAGGGTTTTTGAGCAACAGCTTCAGCATCCCTATGGTTCTCAAAGAGAGACTCTGATAAAAGATGTGTTTTTGTTACTTTGCATGTTCAAGCTACACTAAGCGACTTTGCATTTGGTGGCTCCAAAAATGGCAGCAAGAAATAGATACAATTTGACCTTCAATATCTAGAAATCATGAGACATGACGTCATAACTGCACTCTTATGTTTACCAACCAGCATAGTTTATACTTTTATACCAAAGGATACCAAAGAATCAAGGATTCTAACACACTGATCTAAACCACTGGGCATTTTATGAATTTATGTACATGGTACATCTAGATCACTGAGAGATTAGATTATTGAGACTGACTAGATTAGTCTGTAAACAAGGTCATACTAATGATAAAAAACACACCAACATGCATCATTAAGAAACATTGTCTGATATCCTTGTATTTAGTCAAGTTGTATTAATTTCTCCACCACAGAATTGTACAGCCCAATAGAAGTAGTCTGAGCCAAAGATAGCTCTTTGCTAATATTGATAGACTGTTAGAGCTTCAACAGTGTGTTTCAAATTACTTGTAACCATCTCTCACTCCTGGAAAGCCCTTGGATAATAATGATCAGGGGCTCCTCCGTAGTCATTGACCCCAGTGACTTTGCCAACCCTTCTCTACCAGTCCCCCTAGTTTCCACCTCCCCTGATGTGTGGTCCCTATTGCAACTGGTTCGCAGTATGATAATCTTGGGAGCCCTGTGCCTGAACAGAGGATTTAATTTGGTGTTAGCAGCATTGAACAGATTGGAGGAAAATGGTACTTTGCATGCTGTGGGGAACCTGCAGACCTCATTAAAGCCTGCCAAAGAAGAGGAGAATATCAGGCGGCTGCCGTGGCAACTGAGCAGCAGTCAAAACAGGCAAAGCCTCCATAATTACATGGGATCAAATATGTTGGACGTCAGAGCCAGAAAAGAGAAAAATTTAAGAAATCACTCAGGTATATATATACATTTAATGTGAAGCTGACACTGCTCCTTAAACATTCATTCCAGTGTGTAATTTGATGCTATGGTTGCTAGGCAATTTAATTCATTACATCTCACTGTTTAGCTGGGATAATTGCACATGATCCATGACATTTTCCTCACGCATTTGTCAAATGAATCAGTACATGTTTTTACATACATATTTTACATGTTTTTACATACAAATACATATTTCTATTCTATAATTATTGGGCTATATTAACTGACATGGTATTCTGGCACAACAATCCACCACCAAGTTGCATGGAATGGGCAGGTAGCACTGGGAAGGAGGAAATTGAACACTTGCAATATTGAGAACCAAGATTTTTTGTAAAACTGATACATTTCAACAAACCCTGACAAAGCCACATGCTCAAACAAGTCCATTTTATATTATTACCAAATAATATAGTACTGTAAAAAAAAGTCTTAGGCACATGTAAAAAAAGAAAAAGCCACTGACATTCATTTTTTTTCACACAGTGAGTGATGAAACACCATAAGTCCCCCAATGTGATGATCTGTCTAGCTAGGCACTAGCCCTGATACAGAACCCTTTGGGAGTCTTTCATCATATGGTTGTTTACCTCTCCCATAGGGTCCTGTCCTGCTCCATTGACTTTTTACCGCACGAAAGGCAGCGAGCCCGATAACGAAACCAATACGTTGAATTTCACTGACCTAAACAGATGTCCATAATCCTTCACTTGTCTACTTGCGGGGCGGCGGGTGGCGCTCCATCTCCTATGCACACATAAACTTTTATACTTTGTTAAAGAGAGGTATACTCCAACATTTCCATTGTAATGAAATCAAGATGGCTGACTCTTCTTCGGCACTTTGCATGCACGCTGCTTATTGCGCAGATGCAAAGTGCAGAGGCATCTGTCTGCCATCTTGGATAAAAAGTGGTAAAAAGTCAATGGAGCAGGACAGGACCCTATGGGAGAAGTAAGGGAAAGACTCCCAAAGGGTCTTATATCAGGGCTAGCTAGGCACCTGCTAGTCAAACAGGTAACTTAACTGAAATGGCTAACTTTAACGTTATTGATACGTAGCTAATGTCTTCTAGCTAATGTTAGGTTAGTTAAGGTTAGCTAGCATCAGATTGAAAATAATGAATGAATAATGAATTCCCTTTTCGATATGTGTATCGTTGTTTTTCTATAACGGTAATGTTTAGATATGTTGCGATAGTGATCAACAAAGTTACCATTGTATCATATATCATCTTGGAGTTAGCCAATCTGAGTCATTGACAGCCATCAATGTTAGCTAACTAGCTAATGATGAATGCATACACTGCTATATTTTAACAGACCCAAACAGAGGAAGGATCAGTTTCAGCCTCAGAAGAATTTCATTACTGGTAATGATGTTTGCATTGTTATCCAGTACTTGACAATAAACTTGAAACTTGAAACTTGATGTGAGGAGACAGGCCAGCACTGCTGGCAGCAGAGTTGAGGTATTAGAATTTCCCTTTTGGTTCCCAGCAGTAAAACTATTTGGACCCCAAAGACATCTTCAAATATTAGGGGTGCCACAAGTTATGTCAAATATCGTACAAATGCAGGAAATTGCAAATTAAAAATTACCTTCCGTTGTTGAGTTGATTTTTCAGACAGCTTTTTTGAGGTCAGACTGCTTCCTTGTCCATCTAGCAGGTGAGGTCTGTCTCATACAAGCGGATGAGGAAAAAGGTGTGTAGTGCGGTGTGCGCACCTCTTAGATGCAGCGTTAGAATTTTTTCGTATTTTTCTTATCACTAAATGGACTAATTAGCCAAATATTAAAACACAGCACAGAGCTGCTCAATCAGTTCTAAATGGCAAAATCAAATTTGAAAGTATTATTTGTTATTTGGTTTGATCTCTCATAAAATATCCTTGTATTATTAAAATATCCAAAAAGAAACAATAATACAACATGTATATTCTTAAAAGTATTTCAAATTACATCACAAATACTACCCTTTCCAGGCCACAAGTCCCCAAAAACTGAGGAAAATTCTAGCACTTTTTGAAAATTAGAAAGGCTCCCTACCTACATTTAGTAACCAATGCCAATTAATTGGATGGTCTATCTAATGTGAGAGAGCCTACTCCCAAATGTCAGAGCCACTCAAACATTGTGTTTCAAAATAAGTTGCACTGATGATTACAACCCAACGCATACATTTACATGAAAGGTGCAATATGACCAATATTGCTTGAGTTTGTATTGATAAGAGCAGCACCATTGGGATTTTGACCTATAGAGCGACAGCCAGATATGACATTTCCCTTGTTTCATGCATATTCCATGCAAGATTGTTTGCAATTTCTTTCAGGATATGAACAATGTGATCACACATTTTTGAAGGGTACATATTGACTGACCTATATGCCTCTTCCTCTCAGCAGACACTGTGAAAACAAAGGCATTCACAGCAAATAACCAGCCTGTTCTCATATCAAGTTCTTAGTTATAGTTATGAAAAGTAATGCAGCGAGACGGAGCTCACGTGTCTGAAACAGGCTGGAGTTTGACACTGAAATAGCGTGGCGCAAGTACAAGTGCATGTGGAGGTCAGGGTGGTGGAAGGCTGTGAACACTTACCTTTGACTCTGGTGACCCATGTTCAAGTCCTAAAGTTAACTGCTGTGAATGAAGTTTTCAGTAATAGTTTCTTATTTAACCCTGGCTAAAACCTTACCCTAACCTTAAAACTAACCTTAACCAAAATCTAACTTAATCAAAGTTGTTTTTGTTGCCTAACGTTAACCTAGGGGGGGGGGGTAGGCAGTATTAATGGTATTCACAGTACACCAGTAGGAAATTCTTGCCATGATATGGATTTGACCATACCACATTTTTAATGACTACACATTGTTTTCACTGTAACACACAAGGGTTAACTGAACTTCAAGTCAGGCAGAACGATCCACTGACTACCAACTGGACTGACACTGGCAGTGGTGGGGTGGTGGTGGGGTACAGAGGCGACACAGCCTGAAATGACAGAGACACGGATGGGGCAGGTATCCGTGTATATATAGGGATGTGTCAGTTTGTGATTGGTTTGTGATTGGGAGGAGGAGATCCTTGCTTACCAAGCAAGGCCGATTGCTGACAGAATACCTGGAGTAGCAATAAAATAGATATACGCCAGGTAATCTTCCTGATTGAACTTTCGCTAAGCTTCATATGTTGGTTTAGGAAGAGCCTATAGCATACTACCGGGAAAAAAATGTGGGTGGTGCTGTGTAAGGTTAGCTCTGTAGATTAGCAGAGCAGAGAGGAAAATGGTGGTCAGCTACCAAGAAGCGAGTGCTCCACTTAAAATTAAGGAAGAGGAGTTGGTTAGAAAGAAAGGTGGTACTTCTATCATTTGGACTTCATTTAGATTTAAACACTGACAAAGAGTAAAAAACAATAAAATATATGTATATATAAATTATAAAAATATAATATTATATGCCATGCAGTGTTTCCTGCAGGAAAATTGTATGCAAGGTGGTGGTGATCACTATTTCTTGCATGGATTTTTTTTTAAATTTACCAATGGCTATATCCTTTATATATGTTTACCTGTTGGCTACAGGCCAGTCGGAGCTTGAGGCGGTGATGTGGTCAGGCTGTGGATGGAGCATAAGCTGGAGGCTGTGGAGCTTTTTCCTGTATCCACATCATATATGGTAAGGTTGGCTAACGTAAATGCAGACGAAATGCAATGGAAGTAGGTACGATATTTATTTTAAATATTATGTTGCTAATAACCGCTGTACTCACTCAGTGGAACTCAGTTGATAGTGATATACTTATTTTGTGTGAATTTTTGCTAAGCCTTATCTATAAAGTGCTGCAACCAAAGTTATTCTACTTGCCTAGCCTTAATCAAATTGTTGTAACTGCTTAACCTCATTTGAAGTAGATTGAGTTGATTTTGGGAAAGGTTATGTGGCTGGCCGTGAGTAGGCATAGTACAAATCAAGGGTGCATAACTTTTCATAAGATATAGTATCTATAATCATTGTTAGAACACAAGAATACTTTCATACATCTGGGCACAATTTGGCAAGACACAGCAGGCAAAGGAAGAGATGGAAGGGAAAAAACTCAATCTCAAAATGCTCAAAAGAGCAAATGGTATCTTTAATAATTGACAGTAAAAGCATTTCCACTGAGGCTACTGCAATATTTTCCCAGCATAAAAATGTCTGGGAGCGTTTTATTTATCAAATTGTATTTTTGCATTGTGGTTTGGCATCAATGGTTCTGACTGCTGTGAATGTGTGTATACTGGCCATTCATTTCAGTGAGGCATCTGCCACATACACGAGGAAGGAAAACTTTTTTGTCAAGTGCAGACCGCCCCGCCTTCTGCTCATAGTAATGATGGTAATGATGTTTGCGTTGTTATCTAGTATGTGACAATAAACTTGAAACTAGTAGACCTGCTAAAAGAGTAAACTCTCATAGGCAGGATAGTATTTCAGACTTGTGATGATCAGCAGGCCAATAGGTTGCATAATTTATCTAGAAGAAAGAAAAAGGTGCTGCTGCACCAAAAGTAAATCACATTAAATTTAAGTTCAATTATTTTCTTGACCCTGCAAATATACCTTTGGTTTTGGAATCAAGTCTATATCTCTGGTAGTTTAGTAGATATAGCCAAAAAATGATAAGTGTCTAATGGCAAAAAACACCACAAAAATCAAATCACTTGTTCTTTGGCCCATGGCATATCTGTAAACCAAATTTAATGGAAATTTGTTCAAAGGCTGGCAGGCAAACACTAACGGGTGATAACATAAGCTCCTTGGTAATGAGCAACTGACTTATTAGATCTATCTCTACAACTGCATCCAATTTTGGATTTACCAACCTCACATATCTCAATCTGACTCATCTTGACTCACAAACTGGTTCACATAGTCAGACACAAGACTAGAGACAATGAGAAAAGAGGAGGGGGATAGAATAACTGCAGAAAGATAGAAATAAACAGGTAGTTTCAGTCGAGTAACATTATTGGCCAAAGATGCTGTCCAGCTGTGCTGATAATTCCCATGACATATATGAATCTGATCCAGGAAATTATCCTATTTTCCAAAAAACATTCAGAATCTGATTTACCAGATTTTTTACTATAACAGATCGCAGTGATATGTTTTTGGACTAATAGCTGTTTGCTATTGACTTACCATCTGTGGAGGAAAAATGAGTATGTTCAGGATGTAACTATAATTGTCTTGGCAAACAGGAGGAAATCTGAATGCCTAAACTTAGCCTAAATTCGACATATTGTCAAGTCACCCATCAGCTGTTGTGAGTGCTCTTCTTTTCCAAGATGGCAGGCTACCATTCCTCATGCTAATATGTGATATTAGGCTAATGGTGTGTGGTGAATGTGAACATCTGGTTGTTCCTTGTTGGGCTGATAATTAGCAATAGCATAGAGAAGAGTTGCTGCACATGGCCTCCTTCCATCCTCCCCCTCGCCACTTTGCTCTCAGGCTGTTTCTCCGGGGAGTGTTGCCTTCCAGCAGAATAAAACCCCTCTCACCACAGGGATTTTCATCTCCTATCTTGCGCTCTACTCATCCCCTTCTTCATCAGCTCTCTTTCCTACATCTTATATTACCAATCCTGGGGGATATAGAGGTGGGAACAGTTACACACTGATGTGCTGACATCACTACTGCACATGGCAGAATGTGGATTTGTTCACTGTACCAATAAAACCAGGTGTTCCACCACAAGAGACATACTGCATTTTAAATGGGTTTGCATTTCACTTTGGAAGGCCAGCATCTGGGATGCCATTAATATTCATATCCTATCCATTTATGAAAGTACTTCCCAAATATATGCGCCCACTGACTCAAGATTTGTTGACTCAGTGAATAAATTGACAACAAAACCTAGACAGCAAACTGTGATGAATGGGCAGTATACTCTATCCACATAATTAACAGGGTCAGCATGCATCCTGACTGATCTGTTATTATATTAGTGGAGTTAGCTGTGGACTGGTCTCCATTTACACTGATGTGTGTCACCCCATAATATGCACATAGAACATCCTGGTGCTTTCACAGTGACAGCCTAGAATGGACATAAAAAATGTCAGGCCAACAAAACAGATCTTATGTTAAAAGATTGTGACAGATTGGGAGATTGTCCCAATGGTTGTACCATGGGGCTGTGGCTCAGGAGGTAGAGCGGGTCGTCCTCTAATCGGAAGATCGGCGGTTCCCCGGCTTCTCCAGTCCGCATGTCGAAGTGTCCTTAGGCAAGATACTGAACCCCAAAATTGGCCCCAAAGCTGCGCCTTTGGTGTGTGAATGTGTACAAATGGTTAGTTTCCCCTGATGTGCAGGTTGGCACCTTACATGGTAGCCCCTGCCATCAGTGTGTGAATGTGTGTGAAAGGGGTGAATGTGAGTGTATTGTAAAGCACTTATATAAGTGCAGTCCATTTACATTTACCATTTGGTCAATGTACCCATTATGAGATGAGAACATAGACATCATCAATGTCTCCCCAGTAGATCATCATTCTCCGGTGTCGGTGAATTATCTGTTTGGCTACCATATGTGTTTGGAAGTTCTGTAGTTCCTTAGATTTTTCCGCCATGGTTGGAAGGGTGTCTTATTATCGATTCTGACATAAATAGTCAACTTTCCTTGGGAACATTCACTTCATGCATTCAACATGAAAGCGAAACTCAACATGGTTGAGTACCAAGGTTTCCTTCATGTTTGTTTCCTTCACGTTGTTGGGACAGAGATTGTGTTAAGAATGAAGCGACGCTAAAACAGAGAAGATGTGAATGAAGCGTGAATGATGCATCGCCTTCTGAATGTTTGATTGACATGTTTGAAGGTTAGTAGTTCAACCATTTGCTGCATTAAAAAAAGGAAGAAACTCATTAAGTCCATGATGCCATGATTTGATGTGCATCATTTGCTTTCCAAAAAGATTTTTCATTCAGCTATAGCATTACATTTAATTTATTGCCTGTATCTGTGTATACAGGCAAACTGGCCTACTATAATGTCATTATCAGACGAAAAGATCGAAGGACCCAACACATATGGTAGCCCAACAGATAAAATGTAGTATACACTAATATTAAGTAGGCAAATTCAACTAGCATTATTTAGAGTAAGATGACTGACCTTTCAGTATTAAAAAGTTCATTGTGGTTTTTATTATATGGCCTGTAGACTCAAAATGAATTATCAATATAGCTGATGTAGCCAGGTTTATGTTTGGAACTATTTCAGACTAGCAATCATGTATGCATCTGTTGCAGTGATTTTTAGTTGTACACAGTCTCCCATCGCGCACCACCTTCATTTCCGATGGAAACAGGAATAGTAGTTCCTGGTGGTTCAAAACAGTATGTCATTAGTGTGCTTGCTCTAGGTGATCACACTCTTGTTCTTTCACTTCTGCTTATTATTCTTCTTCCACTGAAATTTTGTCCTCTAACTACTTCTGCATACTTCAAGGTCGAAACTGAAACGGAAACGTTGAACTGTGCACAATCTTTGGGAATAGTGTGCATGACTGTTCTAAGCGGTGTGTGACATACTTTTAAAAAGATTTAACTTTTATTGTGAAATGTTTTGCAATATACAATAATAAAGGAATGTTCAGAGCAGAGCAGGTGCTGTTTCTCAGACCTTGGCAGATACACACGCAGCTCTCTTTATCCCTCTGCTGCTATTACTACTACTGCTACTACTACTACTACTGCTACTACTACTACTACTGCTATTACTACTACTACTACTACTAGTAGTACTACTACTACTACTACTGCTACACCAGCTCCACCACAATAGCTTTACCTAAGAGGAAACTGAGGTCCTTGTGCGGGAGGTGCAGTATCGCTATGAGTGAATATACGGCCTATAGTTAACCAATCAGTAAGCCTTTTATGAAGAAAAAACTCATGGCTCATACTGTCAGTTCCATGTTGGATGAAAATTATTCACACTACAGCCACATGTGTATAATGTTGTATCTTATTTTTTTCTGCTTGAGGGATTTCATATCGAAGTCAAATTGGCCAATACATCATCCACAAAACGGGTTGGTAAGCTTTGAATACAATCTATTCATGCGTGCAGAGCCAGGAAAAGAGCATAGAACCCACCTACGCTTTGTGCTGTGTGCCTTTGACGTGGTATGAGCAGGCAGGTGGCACATGTGCAAATCCCTGTAATCATGGACACCAAGATTACGCCCCGGCCTACTGCACCTCTCCTCCCACTTAGGCACAATCAAGTTCACGTGAGTCACCAAAATACCGAACAGGTGCAGGAAAGAAAAAAACCTGTGTGTCATATGCGATCACAAAAATAGAATTGTAACGCCTTGGCTGACCACATGGCTTTTATGCTGGTGCAGCATAAGTGCAACAGGATTGACAAACTGCTGAGGAAGGCGGGGTCTGTCCTGGGGGCCAGCCTGGACCCAGTGAAGGTGGTGGCTGAGAGGAGAATGTAGGTCAAACTGCTGGCCATCATGGACAAAGTCTTTCATCCACTTCACGACACTCTGGCCAGGCAGAGGAGCATGTTTGGCAGCAGACTCATCCTGCCTCGGTGTACCACATAGCGACATCGGAGGTCCTTCTTGCCCTTCTAGCCCATCAGACTATACAACTCATCCCTGGACTACCCCCCCCAACAACTCACCTCATCTTTCAGATTTCAGAGCGAGACTTCTCCTTGAGCAAGACTTCTGTTTCTGTTTAAACAAAGGTCTATCTCTGTAGGGATCCTTTCTGTAGTGTTGTCAGACACTATCTGAGCCTGTAAGCACTTTTAGTGGACGTACTTTGATCGCGCGCAGTTGCCCCATGGATTACGTTGCAGCCATTGCAGCCTGTTTCCAGACTGAGGCGATCTACTGAACCAATTCCAAAACGTTTTGTACATATTTTGGGGTCTAAATGACTAATATGTACAAATAGGGCCCAGGTTTAAAAATACCGGAATTACCCTTTAAGTGTATTCCTTTAAGGTTCAGTCAGAATCATATCATTCAGCTACTTTAACATGAAAGCTGGACCTCTCCCTTTACTTCAAAAGGGAGCAGGCATTGTGTGCATAGTCTAATGTATTCTTAGCCTTTTGGGTGTTGCATACACAGTGGCCTCAAATGTAGGTTCCTATGGTTTAATCTATAGGAATCAAGAGGCCCTTTTTGACTGCAAGAACTTTCCCCCGGTACTAGGGACTTTTCACGGTACGCGTTTCGATTGCCGGGACCAGGGTCTAAATAAAGTACCTGTTGGGGCCGGCCATGCGCTGAGGACAAAGACTCATAAACTGACATGCGGCTGCGGCCTCTATGTAACATTCCAAGCCTAAAACTCTAGCCCACCCGCTGGGCTGAGAGTTTGAAACAAAGAAAGACAAGCGCCGAAATTCGAACCGGACTCAAAGTTCACACCTATACGTGAAATAACCGTTACCCCATCTCCGGGCTCCCATTGGAGGAGACTCGGAACGCCCTCACGGCGCCGCCAAGGGTATAAATGTCGGCTCTGCTTTCCGCCCAGCCTCCTTTACTGAGATGCCGTCTCTAACAAAGGTAGATCTCGCCACATCAACTTTCTTTCTTTTGTTCCAGCCAGGCCTAGTCTTTAACTCATAGGACGAGCTCAGACGACTTTTTGTGTTCACCGTAACACCGCGGATCCTGACGAATTAGATCAGCTGTTTTACTCGGCAGTCTAACTCCTCATAGCTCTATACAAGTGTAACCGATGCGTGTAGTGAATTTATAGAAGTAACGAAAGAGAATACAGCTACGGCCACTTCAAATCGGCAACGCGGGGACAGATCCCTCCAACTAAGTCGACTTCTGGCTGACATCCTTCGCTCCCGACGAGGACAGCCAATTCGCCGCCACTCCGCGCAAGGAGGATCGCGGCTCCGCAATCCCTGGGAGGACCCACCAGATCAGTAAGACGGACAAACAAG